>DWIY01000536.1:0-12755 GCA_018248615.1 Erynnis brizo brizo
GTCTTTTTAAAATATTTTCCATGTACAGTAAAATCTTTTCTACGATTTCATTATATGTATAGATTTTATAATAGTATATTCCATTCGTGTAATGGCTTGCGTCAAAATTATTTCTAATTTTTATTATTTCATGGTTAAATTATTGCTTTATAAGCAAGTTTATGCTTTGCGTTTTATCCAATAAATGGCTTATTTATTGGAATACGCCAAAAACTTCGGTGCCGATATGAGCAGACTGATCGTAGAGTCAAACGTAGAGCTACGAGTGCTACAACAGCAATGTAGAGTTCCTGTAATTGCAAGGAGAGCTTACTTTAAAATAATATTCAGTCCATAGTCCATTTAGTTTGTGGCAGGTATGAAATTAAGGGCTTTGATTGTGCGAGTATTAACTTTTAAAAAAGTAGTAAAAATACCTCTCTATGATTGTATAGCAATATATGTACCTACCTACATACCAAATCGTTTTTATATCGTATACCAAATTGCATAGGTACCTATCTTTGGTTATTTTTAGATCTAGCCTTATATTAAAGTAACACAATAAATAACACGTCTCGACCCAATAGGTATGTAGATAGGTACCTGAAGTCGTTTTTAACTTCCCATAAAATGTTTTTCGCTGCGTGTTTCCAATAAAAATCTTTTTATTCTTAATACAAGGTCAAAGTCAAATCTTTGCATCATTTGGGGTTCACCTTATTGAGGTCAAAAAGACCTATGGCCTATAGACCCTATGCCCATGTAGCATCTCAAGTACCAAGATTTCACGAGCCAACTAAGGTAGGTATTACAGCGGGGGTGCGAGAGTACGCGAAACGAAATGTGGCTTTAAAAATTTGGAACACAATCCGGCTATTTGTCTTTCCAACGTCTCTTATAAATCAAGGAATAAAGCAGCCAACAATGCTTTATGGCGGAAAAAAAGAACCTACATAAGACGGGGAAATAGCATACAGACCTTTGCACATACTCGTACATACATTATGAACGTTAGTGTTGCGTAAGAGATAGGCTCAAAGTTTTGTAGCACTCAACTGATTTCTTAACGGATTTGATGCGTAAAGTAAGCGTATGCGACTGACTTTATGGATGAAATAATTGCATACGTTTACCGGAAGTGTATTTTGAGAGATAATTTGTAACAACACAAGCATTTAAAAAACAAGTTATTTTTATGAATACTGTAGAACAGCAAACACTTGGATGGAGAGCATTTTGGGGTCATCTTGATACTCAGATCTAGATATTGTAAAATAAACTGTGGAAGGTCATATATCCTTCCACTGTGTCTTAAAACTTCTTCCTCTCGGGAAAGGATTAAGAATTATAAGCAATATCACTTATTACGTAATTCACTAAAAATCCATATTCGGCGGCCATTTTAATATCCGACGTCATTATTTAACGCGCGTCACATCCGTCCGCACTACTCGACGCATTCGCAGAGTTATTACCGTGTAACGCACTATATCACGCCGAATTTACGAGAACCTGAATATGATAGATTTTCAATCCGGCCTCCATAATATACGGCGAAAAACGCTGCGCTGTCAAAATAGAGAAATAAATAAACTTGTGACAACCAATTAATAACTCGTAAAGTGTCACTGTTGAGGACGATAAAAAAACTTCGGGCGGATAAAGGGGCAGAAAAAGGCGATCACAATGCCGGAATGAGGAGAAAAACGCCTGTAAAAAGGCCCGATATCGTCCATAAATTTAGACGGATTCAAAACAAATCGCCCTTATTCATTACACGTATGACTTATTGCCGCGAGCCCGAAAACATAATGCATCTATATAGGAACACAAAGGAGTAGAATAGCTTGCGTTCATCCGTTTAGATTTAGATAAACAATCTACAAAGAATTGATTTCGCTTCATTAGTCACGTTCTCGATATTGTACGAACTAAAAAGCGATTGAAAAATTACGCACATTAGTAGTAGTAGTTATTCGAAACATATTTTTCTTTTGTACCCTTAAGCACCTATTGGTAAATTAATTTCCAACATTAGCTATGACAAAATTTTGAATTATCTATGCATGTTTTTATAAGGATTTAATTTGAAAATACAAGAAAACCTTAGGTGACATAACAGCAAATATAAATAAATGAATAAACAGCAACATTTTAAATAAGTAGTTGAGAAAACTATTATTAACTATTCGTGATTGTAGGTACCTACAGACATCGGTATGAATAATCCATTATTTGTAAAGTAAAGTAGAGGCTCCACAAGAATCACAATCCGAACACATATAAAGAAATAAATTTAAACCTAAACATGCAAATCGAATGAAGCTGCCTACTCAAGCGTTTTATTATCAGAATATCACATAACGATACCTTCATCAAGCCACGTAGAACGTTATGGAACGTCGAATCGAGAAATAAATGGCGTTTAAAAGTGTGATCCAAGATGTACAAAAAGAGGGAGGAAAAGAAAAAATTCGAACGAAATGATAAATCTGCTGTTGGATGTGAAAAAGTGAGCATTTATTTATGACACTGTTGTATATTGTAGGCTGAACGAAGGTCATTTTATCAGATTTAGCCAGTCGGGTCGATTATGCTTGGTATAGGATATACCCACTTACCAGTTAGGTATACTTTAGTTTTTAGTGCACTTGATGAGAATTGATACTAATATCCTATGTTACTTACGATTAAGATAAATTTTTAAAAGACTTAAATAGCGCTTTTATAAGGCCTCTACAAATACCTATATTATTAATTAATTTTTCGTCCGGTTATTTCGTAACCCTCAGTATTATATAACCCTACTATACACAATAGTAGGTAGTAAATACCTTAGTAGGCAAAATACACATACCTACGTAATTATATTTGTTTCAATGTAAGTATAACATATTGATCATAATTGCGTTTATAGATATGGTGATTTGAACTTACAAACGCGCAGCATTATAAGCAGACATTACCAGAAATATCTAATGTATCTTAGCATCTGGATGCCGAGCCCGACCCATCTAGCGGTAACTTTAAATTAGGTACAGAAAGAATTTATTATTCTCCAATCTCTCTGAGTCCGACCACAAATCACGGTGCTCCTTTGAATGTAATTGAAAATACATTACGCAACCAAATTAAAGTGGAAAGTGGTACAAGTTAGTAGAAAGGGCGGCAGGTGGCGCGCCCGCGACATCTCCCTACCCGCGGAATGTTTTGGCATAAAATATCGTTTCAATTATTTACGTGAAAGATTTATAGCACTTAGAAAAGTGCGCCGAGAAAAAACTGCGAGAGACGTGTGCACGAAAAGTGTTTTTCTTGGGAAAACTTATAATGGGTATGAGTGTAGGGAAACTTTTTGAATCTCTTTCCTATGGTAATTTGTTTTGGGTTCGCTTATAAAGATATTAGTGTTCTTCGCGGTTTCTTATTGAATAAGTAATGGAGATAATTATGAGACGATAAATTCGCAAAACGTCATTAGCCACCTACTTTTTCAGTTGGGTTTATTACTAGCGAGGTACCCAGTTTCTTACATGTACGTATTTGCTTACTTAAGTCGTCTTTTTCTATACACATAGAAACATGCATGCAACATAAATAAATATTCGGTTACTTACGTAATAAAACAAACTTATAAATATTCAACAATAAATAATGTCAAACTCTGATGGGAATTTATGGGTACAAGAAATTCCTGTTTCTTCTTCTAAAACCGGTGGTAATGGTTTACCTTAACAAGTGCTTATGGTCATAAATTATAAAGTCACAGTGAAAAAAAAAGTTTTTCATTAAGTGTTTACATACTCAGGTAGGGTAATTAATCAGAAAAACTAAGTGAAATTCGATCTGATTTTTGTAAAATATAGACTAACTGACTCTAAGGAGTCTTAATGTCACTTAAGGTATAAAGTAAACATACCTTACTTTTTTCTTACTTAACCCAGTGATAGGTAAGTACAGTGATAAGTATATACATACACTAAGTGATACCTAGATATTAATAAGAAAAAGGTAAAATATTTTCTTAGCATTACATCAGTCTTTCTATACACATTTCTTTATTACATCAGTCGGTCTCATCGGTATCGGTACCATCAGTCAATTGTATACCCGTAAACCTTATGTAGTAGTGCCTTAGTAGCTCGCCCAAGGAGGTACCTTAGCTCCACCCTCTAAATCCGCCGTGTAGCATCATGATTCTCATGTATTAGGTTCGCTTCGGTTTGTTAGGTGTGATTGCCGGAGACATTCTTTGTGAAAGCAAAGCAACCATTTACGACCTATGACCTCAAATATAATTTTAAGAATTTGATTAGCCTGCATGCGTTCTGTACTCCAGTTAAAACAGCGATATAGTTGCCGTTGCTTTCAGTAAACCTTCAAATTCTAAGTGGTATTTTGTCACATACCTAATCTTTTTATATTTTTTAATACTACCTATACAAGTCCCAAGACTAATGGCAATGCTAATGGCGAAGGCCATAAGGCAGAGTATACAAGTAGTTTGTACAGTATTAAATCGTAAGAGGCACGGTGTGAACTCACAAACAATGATAATACTTACGTGTGACGCGAGCGAAGTGCTCCACGCGTGTTTATTTTTCATTTACGACGCCGCTACGAGCAAACAGACGAACTTCATTACGTATCGTCATAGACATTGAGATGCTTTAAACGCTGCTTTACTTATTTAGGACGTTTGCGTACGGAAATTCTTTTTTACAATAATTTTAATGGTTTAGATGTCATTAGAAAATGTTTTTTGACACATATTCATCCAAATTTTCACATTTTATTGTTTGAATTTTACAATATCCTTCTTTATTTTACGACTTTCTATAAACCAATACTGTTCATATCATAAGCTTCGTTGGTGTAAAGGTGTTGAATTAATTTAATAGTTGGTTTATATTAGTTGAAATAGATCCAAGGTCTACTAAAATATACTACTTCACGCACAAGTACGTACCTAATTATTACATCGAAAGTATGGAATCGAAAAATTAAAAGAATCGTCAGGGAAAATTTCAGTAGACATACATTGGAACAATTATTAAATTTAATTGTGTAATTTAAAATACAATTTAGTACAATTTACGATTTTGAATGTATTGAATCCATTTAAATATTTACCTAAAGCAAAGCAAGCATGCTATCCAAAAATATTGAAATAATTACAAACTATACATTTTCACCTCAGTTAACAAAAACGCTACTTAAACACTTCCCGTATATAACATTAGAACTTTAAGCACTAGCAATTACGTGCTTCATAGTAATTTATTCTTGAATAACCAGTTTTGCATGTAAATAATTAATAAATCTCGTATAGAATCTAGAGGATACCATATTCCATCAGAAATCAGAATACGTAATACATCCTCACCGCCTACATTTATGTGCGCGTGATAATCTTCAGTAAAAATTTAATTGAATCTCGGAAGCGGGTGCAGATGGGTCGCTACATTGTTGCTTCTTAGCGGGCCTTTGTGTACTATACCTTTTATCAGTAGGTACCCTATGCATAAACGACATAAACGTATATCGTATAAATAAATATAGGTACGACAATTTAATTTTACACAAAAAGAAATCAAATTAACCTCCCGTCTACTTACTTAGTTACTTTTTAGGACGCATACATAAGGGAGCCGAATTTTAATAGACATAATATTGAAGTAAAATATCATTATTTAGTGTCATATGACCTTCACAGACGCGATTAATAAAATCGTTTTTTAATAACGTGGCCCACCAAACACAAATCCTTATGTACAGTAAAGATAACATCAGAGACGCGTTTACAACAGTACAGCTTACAAAAAAGGAGCGACAACAAAAAAGGCGAAAATCCTGGCGCTTTAATAAGTCGTTAATGGTAAATAAACTCATAAATCGAGGAACGCGAGCGTGAATTTGTTTACAACAGATCCACATTTAAGATATCGCCGCCGCTTTGTCGCTAATCTCCAAACAACTTTGAAGCGAAAATTTTAAATCCACGAACGCTGCCCGGTTTTTAATGAAGAAAAACTTATCGTAGAACGTTTTAAGCGCTTTCAGCAGCTTTTGTCCGTTAAACTCTACACAATAGTTGCGAAACTTGGGAAATCCTTTGGACTGGACGAACTGTGCTTTACATTTTATTGACGTTGATGGGATATACCTTTGTCTATAGAAGAAAATTTGTCTGTCATTGGTTAAGATAATACGAATATGAATTCCTATTTTGTCGTTATGTAAGATACGCCTACTTAACGTGTTTCAACTGTAACACTTACACATCGATAATCAACAGAGAGCATACGGAACATTAATTTAGTTGCACGCTTGGGCCGGCTCCTATTTAACTTCCGGTATTCCAAAACTCATCCACATTTCAAATTAGGGATTCCTGAAAGACGAATTACGGACTTACTCGTAGCATCCTCAGCGCCCTTTAAAGGAATTATGCTGGGGCACGTAGCCGAATGTTTTCACGTACCCCCCCTCATCTTGGGACCAACCCCAAATATAATATATCTGGCAAACTTTACATATATTTGTACCGTAAATCCTCATAATGTATCGCTCTATTTTTGTTTGTTGACTCCAAATTTTAATGGAGAACGTAGTTATTTAGTGAATGTTAATGCCAACTTGAATTTGCGTTTCGCAATTGGTTTAATGTCGTGAGGAATTTGTGTTCAGTGTCTTTGTTACACTTGTAAGCCAGAGATAAAAATTTATGCTTCTTTTGACATTTAAAGTAGTTCAATTAAAATGTCTAGCAATTTATCAATTCGTGGCGCGAACATATTAACGCATTAGCTATTTCACACCTCGGCTTAATACAAGATTATTCTGAATGTTTGAAACACTGAGTCATTAGATGAAAAATGGTTTTATAGCTATTTTAGTTTGCCTGAGGAAGTACTGACTTTTTATAACACGTCGTAAAGAAGCCTTTATAACTCGTATTTCGATTGCCTAAGGGTTAAAGAGGTTGAGTGCGTTGCATATAACCTAAGACAGTTTTTCTGGCTTGTATGAGAACTCTGAGATTGAAAGTGTCTGTGGACTGCAGTAGCCACTAAATCATGTAACAGTTTGCTACTTCTGAATAATGAAGAAGGGTCCAAAATTTTTTTGCATTATAACACTCTGTTTCGCGTTAAAGTTTCAGGAAAATTGAGATATAACGGGGGCACAAGACTGATAGCGTATGGCTGGGCAGTAGCGCGAAAACGGCTAAGCCATATTTGACTTGGCGTATAAATTGATATTTATAAGTCTAAGGGACAAGGATGCGTAGCACGTTTAAAGGGATTCCCTTTATTGCTGTATCGGCCGAAGGGCGGACCTGGTTCCTGTCTCGCTTCAGGTTACTATGATATATTTCTACTCCGTCTAACTTGAAAATGTCGAAGGTATATTTATTGGGCGGCGTACGGAGGAATTATCGGCGCGGTCGGATGCGGGGGAAGCCATTATTATCCCTTTTATTGGTATAATATTTAATTTTGGGCCTTTAGCTAGTCCGCAATAGTGGTAGTTACATATAAATCGAGGAATTATTTAGTGGGGATAGATTATCGAGGTTTGTTATTAAAATAGGTATAATATACTTGCCTTATATTATACTAACCTAGTGACGTAGAGTTTAGATGAAATAATATTTTTAGTCTGTTACAATTCATTTATTTACTCGTGATTGTTGTGTAACAGTATTCCCTTTACTTTGAAATATTAATTTCTTCCACATTTCATGTTTATGGTGTCATAAAAAATACCAAATTACACAAAAGTTACCTTCACAAATGTCAATAATTATGTGTCTTATTCACACCACAAAAAATAACACATTAAACTCCTGTTTTAATATTTTTAAATAAACCTTATTATATTAAAACATTTTGAATTTTATAAACAACAAATGTATTTAAGTAAGAGAATTTTCCCGCAAATTCCATGAAACTAGCGTACGTTAATAATTTATTGTGATCGGCTGCAAGTTTCAGGACGGGTCAGAGGTGTTCAGCGTTCCGCCGGGGCGGGCCGCAATTATCGGTTACGCAGATGTAGGAGCCCTAGAAGGCGTATGGTTGGACTCATTTTTTTACAAAGACAAAACGTTTACCTATTTCCTCAAATTTAAATCAATTTTTTTAAAATCAATCTATATTTACTATTTTTAGGTATACAAATATGCAACTATTGTAAGGAGAAGACAGAAAAGAAGGAAATAAGTTTTTATGTCATCTCGCCAACGTCCACCATAAGCAAGTCTGGCCTGCCACACTATTTAGATTGTTATCCTAAAAATACATCTGAAAAAGTTTCTTTAAGATGACATGACATTGTATGGATCGAGCATGTTGCTACTGTAAGCAAGAACGTTGAATGGATGTTTCATATAAGTTAATAAAACATCCATCGTGAATGTTTAACAGCTGATGACATTAGTTTGTTCCACCTGGATAAAAATTCGACCTAAAAGGAATTAAAATTAGAGTGAATACTTATTGAAATCAAAATATCCTCATTCTGCCTTTTGTCTGATAGGGTAATGATGAACGTCGTGATCCTCTACTAGGGCGCGAACAATATCGTTGGTTGAGATTTCGTGAGACTCTATAATCAATTTTTTAAATAATATCTACGTATCTGTTGAATGTGTTGGACCTAATGAGTAATATCACAGATGTTATCTCAATAGACCAATAGATTTTTGGTTAAGTTTTTCATTGCAAATATAATAGCGCTTCTAGTTCGAACACAAATCATTGGCAGCGGCGTCACCCGCACACAGTAGATAAAGTAAAGGCCCCGAGCGTCACCCTGATTTACGCGCCAGCCCTTATCCAAGATTACGATGACCGCGATCCAGTTGCTTAGTTTAATTGTTCTATACACGCTATACATCTATGTCCGTGCGTGGCAGAATATACATTAATTGCTGCTTTCTTAGCTTTAAGTTTAATGCTGGAATAATGACTTTGGTTTTGGACTTTGGTTATTTCATTGGCTTCTTATCAATATACTCAATTATGTATGCCACCTTCACAATACAATGACAGTGGCTATTAATAGACAGAAAAATGTTTTGAAAATAGAAATGATGAAAACGCCCTTTCATGAAACAAAATACCTACATAAATAAAATATAATTAATTCTATATCGTCCATGTATCTTCGAAATTTAGTGATTCACACTTAACCCTTTTGTTCATTTTCACAGTTTTAACCTTAAACCTCATTCTTGCATGACGACGTATTCAAGATGCTATCTATTTACTCATCTATCGGCCTTACAGTGGAGAATAATGCTGTAGTAATGTATTTTATTTTATTAATTTATGTTTTATTGCTTTTTTAACAATGGGCGGACATAATGCCACTTGGTTTTCTCTATTAGTCAACTCCTGTGAACGGTGAGAAGGTAGGTAGGTTTATGTAGGCATACAAATATGAAGAAAAACTTACTTACACTTACGGAAGTAGTAGTGTGTAGCAGTAATAGGCGTGTCCAGTATTGGACTTCATCCCCTAGTCGACGCTTTTCTGTTCAATTCTATCAATATAATCACAGTTAAAATCAAAAATTTGAGCAAAATTGCGAATCCAAATCGCAAATTTACTACACACAGAGATAATATATGAGCATTAGACCGGATCTAACCAAAATTAGTGAGCGCACGTTAACGTTTCATGAAAACGTCACAAAGATGTGCCATAAACAACTCTGTGTCTAACCACTTGATTTATTTATGGCTGCACCGTTTGATCACGTTTACCCTATGATTTACCCTTGCACCGCTTAAATTATTAAGTGTAGGTGGCGAAAATTGTGCAGAACTTAGATACATAGACGAAAAAAATATGTCATTGATTTCAAGGTGTACTTTATGTCTTTTATTTCAAACTTTATAACGAATTTTCATGCGTTACGTGTGATTGCAATATCGGACATACCTATTCTATTATTATGTATGTATTTATTTTAAACTCTACATAATTTCAGATGTAACAAAGTGCCGAGGGCAATATCTAATGACCACTACCTACTCTATATACGTTTTAAGGTAGTTTGCAGTTGGGACACCTACTAACACAATCCACATACGAACTTAGGTAGGGTAATTAGGAATTAGGCAGGGTAAATTAAGATATAATGTAAATCTTATATCAGGTAGCACGTGGTTGGTTGCAGTGACCACTTAAAATCAGGTGGTTAACATGCCTCTTTGGAAAAAAAATACCATCTTCGCATAGAGGGTAAGTAAAGAGTCGTAGCTCAGCATTTTCGTGGGTTTCCACATGTAAAATAAGAGTAATGTGTTTGAATTTGATTATAAAGATCCGGGTGGATTTATGGGCGGTTCGTTTGAAAGGGTGTGTATTTATTAAAATGCTAATTTTCTCCGCCTCTGGATCCTCGCTATCGGGGGCCCGCACGCTTTGTGTACTGCGAGCAGATTTATTTCGTGTGGTTGACGCTTACTACTGGTTCTCGGAGTCGAGACAATCTCGAGCTTAAGATTTTCTGATAATAACCTGCAAATATAAAGTGAAACTTATTCGCTTTTTAAAGAATTAAAATACTGATCTTCACTTCCTTAAAACAATGATTCTAAAATACCTATAGTTAAGTGGTAAACAGAATCTCTACAAATACAAGAAATACAAAACACACAGAGATTATGACGAAATAACAGTCTTGAACCATAATATAACATAGGTAAATATGTAATTACAACAACAAAGTGATATTATGTTTGTTTGATATAGAAAGGTAAATTTTGCAGTGGATAACTACATTCGATTAGATTTTAATTTGCAACTGCCTGGATAGAAAACTCTTATGTTTAAGATTAGAAAACTTTTATGTTTTTCCTTCACTTCAAATTAAAGTTATAATTTAAAATACCACATGTGAACCTGCCACTTGCTTAGAAGTCACAGTTCTACAGACAGACACACAAATACGACGCTACACTTATAACACCCCTCTATTTGCGTCGAGTACCTATTAAAAAAAATAAAAAATAACTTTAGTAAGAACACAGATACATAGCTCAAAGAATTAAGCATACCTACTACAGGCGGGGGTTTCAGAACGCAAATTCAATCATGGCAGATTAGAGGGCCCTTAATATTTTAATGCTTGACCACCGTCCGCTAACGGGGAATCGAACCCCCGAATAATATATATATTATGTAACCATATATCTCATCTCGGTTAATTGGGGTCGCTTAATATGGCTTACCGACGTAAGTACGTAATTTATTTCCTCTCCCTGCAAGAGTACCTTCGTAATTCGTAAATGTTAGGTACGTTGTTCTATCTACCAAAGAACCTATAAATATATTGCTAAGTAGGTATAGGGCTCATTTTTTATACTTTGTTACAAGGCTCATGTTTTCTCTGCAAAAAGTGGAGGACCTGGAACATACTAAGACGTCGCAACCTCAAAACCATTTCGGATGTTTTCAAACTGCCCAAAAAGGAGATAACTAAGGTAGACTTTGAGCGGTCATAGGTCTAAATTTTAAAGTGTAACTATATATTATGTGCTGTAGTATATTGTACCTATTTTTTTAACTCAACTATTTACAACTGCAACAGTCTCTACAGTATTGTAGGACTTGTATTTCCTTATGTTTATGATACCAACTTTGTGAGTAATTAAAACGCACTCCTACTAAACTGTCCTTGCGTCTCCAGACTATCGTATTCAAATAAGCGACCGCACAAAATCGGAGCAAGCGATCTCTACGCCTTTACGCTGACGTTAACAACACAATTAAAAAGTCGATCATTGCTTTACAAATCCAAAACGCAACTAGTTGCATCAATTTTGAACCTTACTGCATTGTAATAGGGTTGTAATAGGGTGCTGTTGTTAAGGCACAGTCTGATGTGTCCCCGAGGCTACGCACGCGAACAGCGAAGTCTCAATAAGGATGCAAAACAAAAACTAAACTTAAACTTCGTTTAACATGCAAATTTGAGAGTCGCCACGACAGAATGAGCGTCGATACTTAATTACTCGTTTAATCGTTCAATCTCTGTATTAAGGTGGGTGTAGGCCCGTGAAATTTACTTATACAGTCTTGGTTCGTGGTTTGATCGGAAGCTAGTTATTATATTGAACACAACAGAATAATTGGTATTATTTCTTTAATACTAAATGCCGTGAATGTATGGGAATGAAACTCTTTGAGTGGTAAAAATTGATTAGCAACTTTTGGTTTCGAAACTTCGAAAGTATGGTTGTACTATGGATCCACTTAGGACACCAGACAGTGCTTTTTTCTATCCGAGATTCTATGTGATTATGCTGACGATAGTAATAAATACGATACCTTTTTGATATTTCTCTGTTGTCTATTAATGTAAGTATGCTTTGATTGTGGATAAAATAACATTTTTTTAATCAATTTGTCTTTGACTAGTACGGACCTAAAACGAATTGATTTATCCTTAATGCGAATAACTTCAGATATGATGTCAGAATAAAAAAATAATTTCTAATTAAAATCAGATTAACAAAACGCGTGGCGAGAATGCCACCTGATGTACTGATTTGTATACCGGATTTTGTTCTCAGTTCATTTGGAGGATTAATTATTATTAATGCTGAAATTGTATTAATATTTTTACCTACATTTAAATTTTTAACGCTAAAAAAACATAGATAAATAATACCTAATCGTCGACTGTCCCCTACATTAGTGAACATGAGAAAAACATGAAATAAAATATCTAACAATGTATTCCACTATTTGGG
>DWIY01000537.1:0-12752 GCA_018248615.1 Erynnis brizo brizo
CCTCTTACGGGTCTGCTGGAAGAGATTCCTTAATGGAATAAGTAGTGCCCTTGTACATGTTTATCTTGTTATCACTGTTTCTATCTGTGTTTGTGTGTACATAAATAAATTAAAAAAAAAAAAAAAATGCGAAATCAAAGTATTTTTCATAATTCAACAAACACTTTGTGAAGCAAGTGAACAAAAGTTATAAGAAAACAGTCATGTTAATACATAAGTATCATATCGTATAGGTATATGTATAAATTGAAACCTACTTGAAACCGGCTTCAACATAAAGTATCAATTAATTTGTATTGGAATATCGCATTTATGAAATTAATCCCCTATACGTTGTAAAATATTAATTTTTTGGCGGCTCTTCCATTAAAATTTTCAGTTTCATCTGTTCCCGAAGCAATATACGGGCAAGGGCTTCAGACCGATGTATTTGGTTGAATATTTCATCTCCGAATGTGAACAAGGATGCTGTGTGGTAAGTAACTGTTAATACACGCATTGGAATGGCTGCAACCCTTTTAAATCCCACTATTGGGTATGGATTTCTCCTCACAATAGAAGGAGGGCTAGAGCATACTTTACCACGCTACTCTAATGGAAAAAATTGCTAGTTGCTAACCGATGTGGAATGATTTCAAACCGCTCATATAGTGGGCGTCATGCTGAGATATTCACACAATCTAATCCAATCAGCTCGATGAGAGAAACGTAAGATACTTAAGAAACGTAAGTTCTTCATTTAACGAACTATTTGAACCTTCACGATCGCTATCCTGGGTATTGCTTGATTTTTCCACTTTGAATTGTAACTTTTTGTGATAATCGCCCAGTCGCTAAGAATTTTATCACTTACTCAGTTTATAAAATTGAATATCACATGATTTAATGATAAGGAAACATCGTGAGGCAGCTAGTATGAGAGCCTGAGAGTTCTCTATAAGGATCCCATAAGCATGTGAATTCGACCAACCTGCTTTAGTCCAGTGGCGGCCTAAATGCTTCATTCATCTTATCGTGAGAGGAGACTCGATCCTGCAGAAGGTCACTGTAGAGGGTTGGGTTACAGACTATAACTTACGTCACTGCGTACGGGTCGAGCAGGAACTTTGCTTGAACTGCGGCCAACTTCAGCTTCTTGGCGCTGAGGAATGTGCCCATTGTGCGACTGATTTGTTATTTATTGGCCGCTCGCGAGCTCTCATGGTGCCTGAAGTTAGGCAATTTTGACTTTTGTGCAAATAATTACTCGTTGGCTGGCTGCAACCATTTTATGTTCCATTGTTGGCCACAACTATTTCCGCATCACACGGGAGATACTTGTGGCCAACTACGCCAAAAAAATCTAATGATGGCAACGGTGAAAAGATGATTGCAACGGTGCAAGCCCATGTTGTTGTTATATCTTCAAAAAACCCTAGGAGCCTCATATTATGTTGAACGTCTGCTATCTAGAAATTTACAGTCAAGGTTTATAACTTAATTTTTCCTCCAAAGCACAAAAGTTTCGACCGCGGTAAACCCCTATTCAAACCGCAATGCTCTAAGGTACCTACGACTTTGGCACCCATCAGAAAGGCAAAGGAACTACGTTACAACATAAATTATAATTCGATATTAGTCATTTGGCTGCAGTAAAGACCCTAATAATTCCTTGAATTGAATTCAAACACGATTATAAGGCGCTATATTCACTCGTATTTCGCTTAACGATTATTAACAATTTAAGTTTTATTACTTGCTAATAATATAATATTATGTAACTGAACTAGGTGTTCAGTCACTTATTTATTACGGAATCTTTAATTGCAAGCAACCAATTGGTGAAAATAAAACATTGAATGCATTCCACTGCAATTCGAGTTATCGAAAATTTATTAAAATGTTTAGTCGGTTAGATAGTATATTTTTGTACTATCAACGAGTGTTACTACAAATTGCTTTTCCGCATGATGTAACTAACAAAAAATATTTCAACAATTTATTCAACGTATGCAAAATTTTATTCCGATATTTTCAATACTCTTACAAAAGCTGCTTAACGAACGCTAGTTTTCATTGGCGATATTGCTTTTGTGCACTGACACGAATGGATTACTCTTATTGTGTTCGGTTTAAAGCAATAGTCATAAAGCAATACTTCATCACATTTTCGGAGATAAACCAATCAAATTAATTGCGAAAGTGAATACGAACGGTAACAATGGATGCGCTTTTATATCGATACGCTGCCGAAGATATGGTTGACTAAATACGGAATATAATTTTGGGTTACGGCATTGCGGAACTGGCGAGGCTTCTTGTTTCTCGACAGGAGGAGGGTATTTTATTTAAAGAATTTATTAAATAAAAAATCTGTAGATTTTTTAATTCTGGTGATAATAGTATGCTGGTAAAGTATTTAACTATTTGACCTGTAAGTCTAGGCTTGTGCGTTGTGAGCGCGATTTCCAGCCCCGATAAATTTTTGTAACGAGTAAGAAAGTCAATTATATTTTTTTTGTAACTCGCCCATATGAGTATGTAATTATTTAGAAACAGCAATTCATCTTCTTATTAAGGTAACTAAATATACTTGAATGTCTATCATTATTTTGACCATATTAAATTTCCAGATCATACCAAAAAAACTAGAAAAATTCCAATCCTGCATCAAGTCAATGACAAAAATGATCTAACCAACTTTATTAACCAAGAAATTAGGAGTAAAAGAAAGCTGAAAATAGCAATAAAATATAGCAAAACCGAAAGCACGGTGTTCGAAAGTCCTACAAAATGACATTGAGTTTCATCGAGATCGTTAGCACGTGCCTGAATAAAACATTAAGGTGTCGGGAATCGTCGCGTTATTTATTGTACTCGAACCAATTTTATGGCTAATAGCGCCTTTATAAGAGTTTAAGCCTTTATTTCGAAGTTATTGCTGAACAATTGGGGTTTTATGGGGATGGAAATAAATTTTTATCGCAATGTATTGAAGTAGAATGGGATTGTGATTCCATGACATGGCAATTGACGATATTATAAGATACCATAATTCATGATATTTTTTTGGAAAATACTTACCTAGTAATCTATATACCTACACTAGGTTATGTGGATATTGAAGCGGGCATAGCTCCGCTGCTTGAGTAGATCGCAAGCGGTTGAAAAAGTTGAGTAACGTCGAGCGCTGTCAGTATGATCATAATCCGCTAGTGGCGAATTAAATGGCGCGCTTCCGTGCTTCGGAGGGCACATTGAGGCGGTGTCAGTTGTTATCGATACAACTGCTATTGTATCGGTTTAAACCTTGTCGGAGGCCCTTTGGGTGGTTTGACCGGTTAACTACCATTTTCTGTGGTTTCTCTACCATTCCGCATGGTATGCATGTTGGAGCAGCTTGGTAGAGTAGGTAGGCTCCAGCTCTCTCCTTGTTGTGGGGAGAGACCCGTGCCCAACAATAATTAGTCTTCAATGCACTCATTATCTATTCAGTAGACCAAGAATATACGTGCCAGTATAAGTAACTTTAATGGCTCTCAACTTCAAAGACTACAATGATCTTGTAGACTTTAAATTTGAGTTGTTGAGAAGTATCTTAATTGATCCTCGAATATTTCTTTTAATATATTTCATACGTTCATAGTTCATGAAGAAATAAGTAATGACAAGCTTAATTGACGATACTTCATGTTTATAGGTATGTCGTGTATTTTGAAACTGATTCCTTTACATTAAGAAAAATTACAGCGCTCTAGGCAATGTTCAATGATATCGGTCAAATGACCTTTCCCTTGAAAAATGTACACCGCATAAATTAACCCAAAACGATTCTATTAGTCGCCGAAAGTACCCGACAAAGATATTTAACATTTTTATCAATCCGGTCACGCCCCATTCTAATGAAGTGAGGCGTTTGTCACGGCAACAACCTCTGGGATCGCATTTGAAATCGCGATAAAAGGAAAATTTACTGCCGTCCTAATGCTGGTTAGTACATATCTTAGGCTTGTGGCCGTAAAGAGACGAGCCTTTCTTCTTCTGGTGAGTGAAAGATAAAGAAAATTAGATCGCGAAGATAGGTGGCCTAACCTATTTCCTCGGCACGAACGGTGCACAATATTTTAAGTAAACTTCTCGAAGATATAAGTTCTTCGAGGGTCGTGTTTGTCGTATCGTGTCGTCGTATCTTTAAGAACAGTTAGTGTCTGAAGTTTTTGTAAGATCGAAGAACAAAAAACTTTCTTGATAAGATCTTAATTTATTTTTTGCAAACTCTATAAACTGTTTGAGATCTACAATATGAAAATACGACGAAAGCGCCGCATAGGGCATTTACATTTACGCACCTTTTCTTGAAGCGTTTTGGCACTGACTTAAAATAATTTCTTAAAACCCTTTAACTATGTTTTAATTTAGCCTATCTCGTTATCACATATTTGTGTTTTAAACGATATTAGACCGTCTACAGATCACCTCTCTTTTAATGTTCATTTTACAAATTCAATATCGAAATATTAATACGAATCAAAACGAGATTTCAATTTCTACAACAAGGATAATAAAATGATTAGGTACACATAGGAATAAAAATCATGCAAATGAGATTTTCTTAATCCCTAAAGGAACGTGTTAAAAATAGGTACAAAATTTCAGCCACAAAATCTCATCACATTTGTAGAATTCAAACGAAACCACACAGAGAAAAATCTTTCATCGCAAATTGTATTTGAAATATTTGAAACGTGAGATGCAGCCGCTGTCCAACGGAGATTATGCGGATATGCGGATATCAATATTCCGTTTACAGCAGAAACTGATGTTTGTTCTTGGAGTAAAAATGTTTTCAAGGATAAGTTGAATTGTATTTTAAAAGTATTTTATAATAATACAAAATAACAGGTATTGTTTAATAAACATTGACTTACAGGATTGTTTCGCAGCCACACCTGAACATATTATGTACTTTAAAGTCTCAGCAGACTCCTTCGTCCTCACATCTCATTAACAGTATTATATTACGGTATATAAAGTGTGTATAAAGATAAGCCATCATAGCTCCCCCGGAAAAGTTTCCATGAACTGCAATTTTATCACTTATCATCAGATGGCCTGCATGCCCGTTTGCTACTTAATTCCATTGAGAAAAAGGTTTAGGATGATTGTAAATATTACCTTGAAAGTAATACCTTTGCACCTTTTACATTATATTTAAAACATAGTACTACTATTGTACTTAAAATAAATAATACACTTTCTTCAATAAATACCTACTCCACAGAACTCAATACAAAAGCACTTTAAAGCTCTGTATTCCACCAGCTCTATACACCACAGAATATCAATTCATCCGATACTACCAAAGGTAAAGTCAGCGAAGCGATGCCATTGCTAAAGCTAAAGTATCCAATATCCAGTTCAATCAATCAGACGTAATACCGAGAGGGGGTAGCTTTCACCGAGCTCATAATACTCGGAGTTAATTTAAAGGAAAATTATATGAAACCGCCGCATCGGATATTGCGATATCGATGATTCTCGCAACTTTCGATCGAGGGTCGGGTCGTGACCCGTTTACCAGGTGCTAGCTTAGGACAAGTCTACATAGAAACAAACAATGGTCTGTGAAAATCGTCAGTATTAACGGGAATAAATAGTTGTGCTAATTATGCTTCGTCCACGTTAACGTACTAAAGCTTTAAGCTACAAGTTAAACAGTAATGTGAACAAGGTTAACTCATAGGTCATAGTTAATTAACTATTAAGAGCAATTCAATCGATGGCCTTAATGCCATTTTAAGACAAAGAATGGTCACCATTGCTATTGAAGGAATATGTAAACAACGTGTCTCGAAAAAAACTTAGATTTCTATCTTACACCGAACAGGTTGACAAAGTGAGTGATCTACTGAAATAGATAACGAATATTACAACACAATCCATTGAGACTAACTTACCGAAGTCACTGCTCTTTCGTAAATACCTCCCCGAGTTAAGAAACACGAATATCCTTTACAAAATTGTTTCCCACATACAATATGTTCGCCGCTTAACTTGTGATTCCGATCCAAGCCAGCCACCATCGGATCTAGCATAAATTCTTTTATTTTATGAGCAACGTCTGCTACTGAAGTTCAGATTACGTTATTCATATTTATTAGTTTGCACGTCGAAATAGAAATAGTGCGCGGGTGTTTTCGATAGCAGTGTGTGCCTCGATACTTTCTGCAGTTTTATGCGTTGCTTGTTTAAACTTTTGCAGCGTCTTACCTTACTTTATGTTGTGCGCGATACTTTGAGATTGAGGCCATATTATGCAGTGTTTACTTTGTTAAGTTTCTTGAGAAGATTTAATAATATTTTACTTTTAAGTGGATAAAACTAAAATTGCTAAATTATTTTTTTAATAAAGGAACCATCCAAGGATCTATTTCTATGTGCTCTTAATATGACGAGAAAACTTACAAAATAAAACAAGATAACCAATATAAGTAATTAGAAGTTAACTATTATAACAGTTTTTTATACGCTGCTCGAGCCATCGAACATTTTGATACTAATTTCATCTTACATTATTTAAAAAAAGTCCAAAGAAAAATATTATTTCTTAATTTATCACGCAATGTACTAAACAGAATCATAACTTTTTCCAACGAACATTAACCAGAGTATTTTATGAACGAACTCTAAAATAAAGACACCTGGTGCTCATAAGAGTATAATAATTGAAAAATGTTTATACAGAGAGTCCCGTTAATAATAATGCAGGCTCCAGTCGTGACATTTTAATGTTCTATGCAGAACGTTACTGTGTGTTAATGGCCTTAAATGAGCTCCGGACATAAAATTTAACCTCTATTCTTCATATTCACTTGATATAATGTCATCGAATCATTAAACATACTATGAGTTTGTGAGAAATCTAAAAGTTTATTCAGAGTCGTATTGCTTTAGCATAGCATCAAGTTTCATTTCCACAACACACAGTGGTCTCTGGTCTACATCGCATCATTCCGGTCATTATTTTGTTTATACATTAGATATAACTACACATCCATCCAATCCAACAACAATTGAAAACCATTTCCAGACCTTTTGTTGTAGATATTTATGACGACCAAAAGAAATACGAACAGAAACCAAGTTGTAAATTGAAATGAGTTGGGCTATACACTATTGTCTTATTTGGAACGCCTTTACTGTGTCCTTTGCCGTGAGCACTATCGTCAAAATATTCGTAGTTCGTAGGGTGAACGTCATTAATTAGTAGTTTTATGTCAGTCTGTCATCTTCCCATACTAATAACACACGTTAACTATACGAATACTTTGATAATGGTGTTCATGCTGGGGGCACTGAAATTACGCGACAGATGGCATATTATTACTCTTTCATGTGAAAAGTGAAAATATGTTGTTGAAGTCCATCCTATTAAATATATTTAACAAAATATTCACCTACAACTGTAGAAATTTTACCACTTGGTTTATACTAAAACCCAAGATCTGTGCTTGAGCTTCGCTCCTCATAAATTTCTTTGGGCTAGCCCCATTTTAGTCCCGTTTTGCTGCGCATTTTACTATAAAGGCCATGTGTATGTTTTATTGCCCGCTAAAGCTCTCAAGACTGAGTTAAATACCATTTTAATATTACTCGGAAATCCCCCGTTCCTGAATTGTTCCGGACCATAATTGCTCGTGTAAACAAAGGCTTTAATCTATTTAATTAACTGCGAAAAGACGAGAAATAATAACGGAATTATGTAGTCGACACTGTGATGTCTTTTTTATGCTGATCCTATTGTAACTAAATTGTTGATTTTCTGAAACAAAGTAAATCTTATTCATTATTTAGTTTAACGCTTAAATAGAATAAAATGACGTCATTTTTTATGAATATACACGACAAGTATTTAGCATTACAATGGCATTACTTATATTATGAAACATGGTAGACAGCAATTATTCCTTTTATTTATAATTTAATAAAAAAATCTGTATTATTTCTGAACTATATTATTAATAAACATTAAAAATAACTCAATTTCATAACCATGACCTGAACCATCTCTAATATTTAAAAGATAAATTCAAAAATGTTAAGATTTGCGTTTTAGCCACTGGAGCAAAAACTACGAAAAGATTTCAATCTATGGGATACAATGCAATGCGTAAAGTATCAATTACCAATTAATAAGACACTCGTATTCGTAGACACACACTCGTTGTGCTAAATGAACTATCACGTTAGATTAAACTGTGCAATATAAAGAGAGGCGAGTGTATTCAGGCACACGTGACGGAGTCACACAAAAGATTTTACGACTTGTTCTGTTGGTAGAGATTCAATGCTAGCCGCGTCTTCTATTAGTGCTGTAAATCAAGGTCCCTATAAGAAGGATTTAGGTCGCATAGTAATAAAATTAAAGGTGTCTTTCTGCTAACGGAACCTGGTTAAATTGAGAATTTAGTCAATATCAGGGATATAGCACACTTACGTAAATATCTTCCTACATCGCGCTTCCTAAACTGCAGATCTATTTCGAAATTAGGATATTTCTAGGATTACTATCATTTACCTATGTTTTGTTGACAATGTGCTTGATAGCTTGACTAGTATCATATCGATGACTCCAGATGAGTCGATGAATCGAGACTCCTATTTAGGGATACGAATAGCTAGACCGATCTCATTATTAATTACGAGTTTATTTAAAGAATTTAGGACATAAATTATTGAGGATATATCATCCTTAGTATTTTGAAGACACGTCACCAGTCCCAGTAACAGTAAAAATCTCACACGGATCGGTCATTAATCCGTACATTCTACATTTCACATTGGAGCAATCTCTTTTCTACAAAGACCATGTCTTTGTAGAAAAGAGATTCCGAATAAATTGTAAGATAATGCACATAAGATTTCGAAGTTCGTCTCTCATTATAGATAAATATCCCGTACATTTCCCGTAATAGAACGCGTTTAATTTAATAGAGTTTTGAAATATCAATACCATTTCAGAATACAACAACGGAAGCTTATTTCAGAACTGAGAAGCAATAACATGTAATGGTCGGACATAAAACGATACAAAACATATTAATGCACTTGTTTATTGTACCTGCAACCGAGTAAACAATAACAGCTAACTGGTTTCAAGACTCCGTCGAAACTTGATATTGGTTTAATGGTAGTATAGAATTCGACGTTAAGCCGATTGAAATAATTAAATTGTATAGAACTGGTATTATTAACTGACCTACGAGCTCAGTCTACACTGGAGTAGGTATTAGAAGTATCTAAATAAGTATTCCTATAAAAGTATAGATGTTATAACTAATCTTGGCGCGCGGTACTATGTGTGAGTGTGCTTGTAAGTAAGTATTACATGGTATGGTAGTGATGTCGTCTACATAATTCTTAACTCGTTTTAGTGCACGCACACACTGATACTGTATTTATGAAGGCTTAAAACGCACACAGAGTGCGACGCGCTAAGATAAGAAAAAAGTATCTGTACATTGTACTGGACAGTGCTGGCTGCAAACCTTTATAATATGCTCCACTGTCGAGTTTCTCATAAAGGTAAGGCCTGGGGAAGCCATCGTTTCCCTTATGTGGATTGGTGTATATATATGTCGCAGAGAAATTATAGAAACCGTGAATTGATGAAATCCCTACTTACACTAGACACTTTTTGATTTTGATCAAATCATTGATGTTCGTTAGGAAAATGACACAACAGGATTATTATTAAACATCCTCTGAGATCTGATCACAGCTCCGGGGTTTGATCTAACCACGAATTCTATCATTCGATCGTCGATGAGGATTAAATTAAGTACAACACGCACTAAATAATAACTTCCCCATAAAAACGAAATGAGATAATATTAACGTTGAAAGACAATACCTAGATGCACGTTAGTAATTATGTCGAAGAAAATAAAAGCGGGGCAGTCTCTTTTTTCATCATTCACTCAATTTTGCTGACACGGTTTAAACAATGCGGTTTCACGACAATAGCTCGAGCAGTTCTAATAGCGAGGTTCTATCGTCAAAAATTCCTAAATTCCATTCCACATTGCAAATTGAGGCCATTTTACACTCAAGCGAGGAAATTAGGTCACTGGATTTCGAACATAAAAGTTCGTGCTAATCTATGTGGTAGTATAAAATTCTCTATCAATATGTTTGTGCATGAAGTCAAAATGTAGTATGTTTAATGTTTTTTTACAGTAAATGAGTAGCAAAAGAAAAAGCAAGCTCTTTGTTAATAAGAGGCCATTGCAACCAATGGATATCCATGTACGAACTCAGATCTCTCGAAGACAGTGGACTTCAATTGCTTGATTGGATGGGGATTGATGGAACCATCAGTAGTATAGAAGTCTGAAGTCGTTTTTTTGTGCACGCGGATATCCTTCAGGATCAAAACGGTCGCCTCAAAATAAATTTAATTACTTCCTATATTAACGCTCGTTAACAAATATTTCACAAAGAAAGAAAAAACAAATATGTGTGTATGTGGGTGTGTATGTACATACGTACGTGCGTACGTGTGTTTGCGCAGCGGGCTACCTACTCGGACCAACTTCAATTAATCTCCCACCTTAGTTAAAAACTGAAATTATTCAGTTTTCAAAATCGCAGCCGAAGTCACGAACTCAGCGTCGTAGCAGTCCGTAATAAACGTACCAAAGAAAGTTCAGTCGTCCGCAAGTCCGGTCGGCTATGGAGTGATTTGAGCCCAGTAAATTGTACTACTAAATTGATCCAATTTATTCCCTGTCGCCTTTATCACGGGGCCTGTTAATTGAGACATTTGCACGGAAATTACTGCGCCGAGAGCACTCAGAAAGGCTGAAATTCAGCTGATAAATACCTGTGACGTGAGCTCTTTACCTGCATGCAGGACATACATGTTGAATTATTCGCTTTAAAATTATTATTTGTTAGTAACCTGGGTATCTAAATAAAAATTGTTAGTTAAAACTTAATCTTGATAAACTAAGCGTTCAGAGTCAAATTGACACAGAATGTAATACAAAGTTAAATGTGATTTTCAGTCGTGTATTGATTGAGTAGGAATAAATGTGTTGTCTTCAAATAAGTCTATAATGCAATTTCAAATCGGTGGAATTCGCTATTTAGACTGGAATAAAGGTCGTTCTTCAGCTCGAAGATGAGAAGAGGGAACTCAAATACAGCATCAATATACCCCCGGCAAAGTTTTCCTGTTAGAAGTAAGTATCTGATTTCTAGACCTTCTGAGGACAAAATATTCTAGATACAAATGTTTATAATATTTAAAAAAACCTTTACGGGTCTTGTGCTCTGCTACTGTTGTTGGCAATTCAGGTTTAGTTACTCTGTTGCATACAAACAACAGACATAGATGCTTACAGTGCAAATGTGTCCCAGATTTAATCCTGTTGTGGGTCAGTAATAGGCTATAGCTTTGCTTTACTTAGCTTCTAAGTACCATTATGTAGACTACGAGGTCAGGAAAATGCAATGAAGCTATTAATACTTGGCAAAACTTTGAACGGAGACAATTACGGAATTTGTCCATTGCAGGGTATAGGGGATGACGGCAAGCGATGCGAGTGTTTAGCAAAGATGGTAGAATGAAACTACCTTATCAAGGCGCCTCTGCGTGAACCCACAAACATTTTGACGTGAGACGTCTTCAATATTAATATAGCGCGCATAGCTCGCAAGCGTACATCGAGCGCGGTCATTTTCTTGATGGGTGATAGCTAGTGGTGGATTAACAATTCCGTGTGCTTCGGAGGGCACTGGGCCGTTTGAAAACATTGACACGGATTGGCCACTAGCCTGTTTCTCTATCAATCAGCATTGGAGCAGGTTGGTAGCATATGCTCCAGGCGTCACCCTGTTCTTGGGAGATATCCGTCCCAACAGTGGGCCATAAAGGGGTTGCAGCTAATCTTCTATCGTTACTAGCCGTAGCTATAACCCGTTCCTCTTTATTTCTAGTTTGTCCACCGCTAGTTGTGCATGCAAATTGTTCCGAACTAGTTACATGATTTGCTTTTTAAATGGTAAAGGAAAAAGTTTTGTCACGAATACAGTTTGCCTTAGCATTATCCGCACGTTACGGCGATGTAACGACTTTATTCAACCTAATTTTGGCTGGGAGGCAATATTTTCTGCCTTATATTTTCCTTTTTTCTTTTCTGCGACGTATATTTGTATGTATAAAATGTTAGTCATGCTCGTTTTATTGAAGCTCGCAAATATCCGACATTATCTTCCAGGGCTGTGAGATTGAAAAATATAAGTTGATGAATTGGATTATACTCGTACGTAATAATTATCTCGGTTACAGCTATACGTGTAAAAGTCAATTCAAATTCAAATTGGTCTACTTCATCGATTATTATAATTTAGTGATATAAACAGAAAAGATTTAAAAAATCGTTGTTTTGTCTACAACAGTGAAAAAAGGTTTTGGATAAGTTGGGCCCACAATTTTCAACTTTATTTTATCTTTTTGTGTTAAGCTTCCTTTGTTTTACATATCAAGGCAAACTAACGGACACAAAAGGTAGTCAATCTTTCCAAATGAGTGACCAGAATATTAATTATCGCAGCAAGCAATATTTGTTATGTTTTATTTTTACCCGACTGCGACAGAAGGAGGGTTATTTTTACCCGACTGCGACAGAAGGAGGGTTATGTTTTTCGAGCGTATGTATGTATGTATGTAAGTAATATTCTCAGAATTGCACAATTTTTACATATGT
>DWIY01000538.1:0-12749 GCA_018248615.1 Erynnis brizo brizo
TCAAAATGGCACCCGCAAATGGCGGAATGGGGGAGGGGGGAGTTGATTTTTTTTCTTACCGTAGCAATATGGGTATCTAATGAAAGCTAGTAAAAAGACCAGTTCAGAAATATATATATCATATTATGTTTATACTGCTGTTTTACTAAAAATATAAAAATATTAAAAGAAAACAAAAAACCCGACTGCATGAAGAACAAGAAAGTTAAAAACAAGTGGATAAATAAATATTTTTCTATTTTTTCTACCCTGTAAAATCAAATTCGATACCTACCAATTACGTAAATTTATTAAAAAAATTAAGGTGCCTATTTAAAGGTAAGGTACTTACATACTTTAAACAAATAAGACTTTATTTCCAGATTTGAATCATGTTGGCCAGCACTTCGCCTTGGTGTTCAAGGAGTCATACTTGTTTGTTCGCCAAATACCGTGGACACTGCGGCTGGAGAATTGGAGCTTTTATACAATTACTTTGTTTCCCAAACAAAGTTATCTCCAAAACAATGCGTTCTATTTTACAATACTACTGATGACCAAGAGGAGATTGATTCGCTAAATTTATGTATGTATTACGATTAGATATACGAGTTACGCATTGCTCTGCGTGTGTGTATGTGTGTGTGTGCGTGTTGGTAGTTACCTACTTAATATTTAAGAAAAAATATTTTTGTTTCAGCTCCAACGTTTTCAAAAGTTTCTCAAGTAGCCGTTAACTTAAAATCAGGAAGCAACAGACTAAAAATTGATTTTTCTAATTATATTGCTTCTGTTCTGCAAGCACTGAATAAAGATGGTGGATGTAATCGGCGCCTTGTTTACTATACTGTAGATGATAAAAAATAATAAGATAACAAGAGAGTAGGTACCCAACTCTTCGTCGAAAGCTGTTTACTTACCTCGAAACTGCTGCAATCATAAATCAAACTGAAAAACATTCATCCATTCATTTTCCAGTTTCTTGTAGCAAGCATCCTGACTTCTTTGGCAATAACTAAAATATTCAGTAAATAATTGTTATATACCTAGTACATAAATACAGAGGATACTTTAAAAATATGTACACAGCTGTAATAAAAAGTTCGATATGATTTCATTTTGTATAAACATAATTTATTTTTAAAGTAATAATTACAGTCCAGCATTTGTTTATTTCTTCTTATCACAATATAAACTTAGAGGCAATAACTTACAAATAAAATAGGTTTAACAATCGTTGAATATCCAGATTCCTCTTTATAATATTATGTGGCTAGAGACTGGACAAGATGATTCACTGTCATTATGCGTTTTAAAAATTAACTAATAGCTATTCATATTTTATTGCTCATTTATGTTTGAGATAATATAAAAAAATCTCAACAAAGTGATTTAAATAGAAAATCATTATTTAAATCACCATTATCTTTGCTTATTATTAAAACATAGGAGCCACACAAATAACAAATTAAATAATTATTGTATCCAGTTATTTTGGTAATTTGAAAAATATGAAGATCTACATGTCTACTTTAGATTTAACGTAGTAAGTGATTGTGTACTACTGAAACTATTGTCAGCTAATACAAGAAATAGGTTTTAATTAAATATTACTGATATGAATAAAGACAATCTACTTAGCTGATTACAATGTTAATCGCGATTATGACAAAATGACTAGATACTATATTCTAAATATTTATTTGCGTGGCACGTAGTTCCTAGCAATATTCATGGATAGGAATAAACTCGTAAAAACTCAATCATAAACTTGCACTCAGTCTTAAAACATTTGGCCCGTATAATGAGTACTTTTAAAATGAACTTATTACGTTATATTTAAAAAAAAAACATAATTTACAATATAATGATAGATTGTGTATGAAACTATCAATAATAAATTTACAGTTCTAAATATTTACACTAGAACTTGTACATGTAAAGCATTTATTTCCCTATACTAGAATATAAACTGTAAAGAACCGTCACTAAGCAAGTCTGTCGTTATTAATATTTATCACCTTGATCACATTTGAGTGTTATGTGGAAGGGTTAAGAGTTATCATTACCTAGTATTACTTACATTTAAAACTATCTCAACATTATTGTACAAAATCTAATGTCTACCGTTTTGGCAATCACTGCGATTGCCAAAAACCATCGCAAAAATTTTAGCGATAATTTTTTCTATCCCTATTTCCTCGGGCAGAACCGCCACGATTCCATCGATCGTTTCCGCGGCCCCGAAGACCACCTCTATTAGAGAAATGTTGAAAGTTTTGTTCTGCATCCATATAATTAAAATCATTGCCCGGTGGTGGGCCATTCATTCCCATGGGACCGAAGTTATTAGGACCACCAAACTTGTTAAAATTATGAGGGATGTTGGGTGCGATGCCGAGCAACCCCGGGGTCGGTCCTCCCCTGTGATCCGGTAACGACTGGTTGAAACCATGCATATGGCTCACGTTCATGCCCCCCATGTTCATCGATTGCATATTCATCATGTTCATGTTTGCTTCCATAGATCCTGGCGGGACGCCGACCATATTGCTATTCAAACCAAAATTAGTTGTATTTTGTGTGAAGTTTATTGGAGTCTTTAATAAAGCCTCTTTAGGCTTGGGGAGGTAAGTATACTCACCATTTTCGTTTAAAGTAATACCTAAATTCGAAAAAATACTTAACAAGGTTGTATCACTTACTACTGTTGCTAAGTCAAATTTTTTCCCAGTTGACTTATCCTGCTGATATTGCTTGATCATCTGTGCCACATGTGCTAAATTTTGGTTCACGAAAATTTTTTGTGTTGAACTTAGTTCTTTGTACCAATTAGAATTCTGAAGTACACTTTGTATATCCAATGCATTAGATTTTTGATCTTGATTGACACTTTCAACACTAGTTTCTTTAGGTTTTCTTCGAGGATCTACTCTAGGAGTCGGATTGACAGCTTTTACTGTTGGCTTTTCACTATCGCTGTTTGATTCGTCAACAGATAAACGGAATACTCTTCGCAATCTTGGGTCTAATAATGCCTGAGACTTTGCAGTGCTATTTCGAATATCAGTGTAATCAGGTCGCGGTATATAAATAAGAGAGAGTTTATATGGTATAGGGGGATGACTATTAAATGAACCATTAATTTCTGAAGCTGGTGTATAGTCCTTAATAGGCTTAAAAGGTAACCCCAAGCGAAAATCTATGTCTCCGCTACTGCTTTGCCTTAAATCGGTGTCGCCAAAGGTTGGTATTTTGTAGTCGGTTTGGCGTAAATCAACATCTGTCCTTCGACGTCCATCTGTGGGTTCCCCGTCAACACAATCATATATTGACACGCGGGGAGGCTTTTTCACTGGCTTAAGACTGTCGTTATTCTTATCTGGAGACCTTCTAGAACGAGGGTCCCTTAGTTTATTAGACTCTACAGATTCAACGGGGGTATTTTTAGTATCATGCGTGTTATTTTTCGTTGTATTTAAAAGTTTTGTTACTTCTTCACTTATATCAATTTTCGAAAGGTCACCAAGTCTACTTAATACTGCAGAAGGTTCAATAACGTGTGGGGCTGGTGCCTGCGGCGGCGACATCAAAATTGTTTTCGGAGACGAGGCGGGAGATTTCTTCTTAGATCCTTTTTCTTCATCACTTGAATACCATTTTTCATCAATCAATAAGTTATTATCTTCATCATCCGTTGTAGACAGCCGGTTTCTTTTATCAGGATTTTTAAACAGCGGCTCAGGTTGCAAGAATCTTATATCAGTATCGCCTTCACTGTTCATCATTTTGTCATTTAGGGTAGAATGATGAGGTCTTTGATCACCATCAGCGTACGGAAGAACCCTATGGTCAACATCCTTTGATTCATTGGTAATTACTGGGGCTTCATTTGAAATATCGATGTTTTCTTTATCTTTAGAAGCAAATTTTAATGCATCTTTTGTGTACTGATCTATATCAATCACATCTTTAGGTAATTCTGTATTTAACTTATTTGAAGTTATGTCGTCGTTTACATTATGTGCTGGTGGTGGCTGGAATCGCATATCGATATCTTGCCCTGATGATTCCGATGATACAGGCAAAGTGTTAGTGATGGGAACCACAGGCGGTACTCTTAAGTCAAGATCCTTAGACCCAGCTTGTCCGATAAATTGTTGGGGTTGTTGTTCGGCATTAATTAAACCTAATTTTTGTATACTCATAGTATTAAGTTGTATCTCAGTAATTTGTTTTAGAGATATACCGATACTGTTTAGTTGCAATACTGTTAACTGACCCAACTGGTCCAAATTATCGATGCCCATTTTTGTAAGATCAGTAATTTGACGTGGTGTTAAAACACCGGTTAGATTTTTGATACATAGAACATTTGTATTGCCTGAGTTATGATTAGGTGACATACTATTGTTATAGTTTTGATTGGACTGATCATTTTGCCATCTTGACTGGCGAACTTTAGGCGATACCTTATTTTGCCTATCATTATTGAATTGATTATTGGTTTGAAAGTTTTCTATATTACTTTGAGGATTAGGAATATTAAGCTCAAATAGAGACGGGATATTTCGACTCTGATTGTCGGTACTAGAGTTTTCAGAATATTGTTGCATTAATTTCATCTGTGTAGACTGAATCATTTTTAATGCGCCTTCTCTATTTAATCTTGGGAAATCACCTAAAATTTCTTTTGGGGCAGATTCTATATGTTTTAAAAGAATATTTTTTAGAGCGTCATTAAGAGGTCTGCCATGTGCAAATTTACAATCATCTTTATAAATACAAGGAAGCCCGGTATGATAGTATTTACATGGAAAATCTGCATGCATATACAGACATTTATCTCTTTTTGCACAACAATCCATCAAGTAAAATTTGCATAACTCCATCCGCCTAGGAGGATTCCAATCATGCGAATATGCACAATCGTCGTCCTTGTGACATTTACCTTGCATATAAAACGAGCAGATACCGTCAGGGTCTTGCATGGGATGAGCTCCTCTCCGCCTATCATTTTTATTTTTATTACGTTCGCGTTGAGGAGGCCGTCGACGATTATGATTTCCTCTAGAATCATGACTACTGTCAGATGCATAAGAATCCCTATCATCTTCGGGATACGTACTGTCAAGTGATTGCCTGTGAACCGGCGAAGCTCCTCTCACACACATCATTTCACTTTCATCCATTTCATCTGAATATTCATGCTTTTTACGCTTCTTACTTGGACCATCCTTACTGTCATACTTCTTTCTCTTTTTGTGTTTTTTACGGTCATCAATATCGTCTTCGATTTGAGATTCGCAACCCTCGTTTTTTTTCATAGCTTTTCGTATTGCCTTTTCAATATTACCAGCAAAATCATCCTCCATTGTACTTGATCGCTTACGGCCTTTCTTATTTTTATCCTTTACTTTTTGATCTCCCTTATTAAATTTTGATTTCATCTTCTTTTTCTTACCTGATTTTGTGTAGTAATAACCTTGAGGTTCATTTTTTTCAGAGGGTGGTTTATCCTCAGATGGTAGAGCAGTTTCTTCTTTCTTATCTTCATTAGGAACTTCAGTTGTTTCTTCACCTTCACTTTCGATTTCTCCATCCTCCAAATCTTCTGTATTAGTAACCGGATCGGCCATCATGAATGTCTCACTGAAATTGAGAATTTTTTTTTATTAATTACTTTTATATTTTAATGAACTATAATATTACATTATTATTATTAACCACAAGTAAAGAAAGGTATTTCTTAATAAATTTTTTTTGTAAAAATAATATCAAGTAGATAAGTCGTATAGTTAGCTACATTCATCTTGAATTAATAAAGTTTACTTAAGTATTCATCTTCTTTCTATATACACGAGGTTGAGAAATATATTAAGTATAATAATATGTTACATAAAAATCATTCTTCAAGTGTAAATTAAACCATAAGTAGAAGTAAAATAATTACGTTAATTTCGTAATTTCGTCTAAAACTTTCCTTATAAAAATAATAAATAACAAGCAGTTGATAAAATTGTTCGAATTTTTTACAGACAAGTCCAGGAAAATATACCTATAGGTAAAGGTCCTAAGTTCAGCCAGTTTTGAAACGTACGTTAGACGATCAACGGAAAATTTGGAGCAATTGCTTTATTATTTGGTCAAAAGATATTTTCTTTACCGAAACAATCCGTCTTCTAACATTTTCATATTACCTATCTTTTCAATTAATAATGCTGTGTACCTATATAGGTACATGCCAACTTACCTACTGAAATCATTTTGCTATTATGTTGTTTACCTTATATTGTTGCAAGACTTATCCCTCACGTAACAAAAAGGTTACAATAATTATTATTATTATTATTCTTGTATACCATTTTGTATTATTACAATATTTTTGGTATTCTCTTGTAGTTGATAAAAATCAAATATTAAACATTATGCTATTGTTTTACATATCTATAATAAACCTTTAAAGATTCCTCTGATAAACTAAACGTAACGTATTACGCACGCAGGTAAAGTACGAAGATTTATGCACCTTTGATGATATAAAAAAATTGGCCGATCCTATGAACAAAGCGGAAACTGTACGCTTTTACATTACTTATCTATTTGATAAACAAATTGATTTTCAAGTTGAAAGCGATTATAGAATTATAAAGCAGGTAGATACCTACCTACTTGATTCATGATAATACGCTAGATATTACTTAAGGCCGATAAAAAATCGTATTTTATATGTTTTTAAGATAATTGCAAAAGGGCCAAACCCGAGGCGATTTACACGGGACCAATAGGGACCAATTCTATATTTAGAATGCTCTATAATACCTACCGCGCTACATTCAAATATCAATAATTAAACCCACATTAAACCCTTTTCGAAATGTGCTAAATGAAAAATATTACAATTGTGTAGCAAAACTGCCGCATTTTATCTAGTTTCAAAAATATTCTCCCTTTGTGTAGCGTAAGGTGAACAATAGATAAATAACAACAACGTCACATACGTGGTGAACTTGGCAACGTCGCAATTCTACGATAGCCACCATGTTTGTATAACCCACCTAATTTAAGGAGGCTATTAAAAAAACACATGTTAATTTTAACAGGAAATCAATATGCGAGGGATAAGTGAAAATATGCAATAATCTATACAATAATCTTGATAAATTATTTTTAAAAATAATCACATTAGTATTATTAAAATATCACTAGTATCAAGCACCGCTGCACACAATTAATATGTCAGAATTTATACTGGTAATTCACACATACTTAATTAAAATACTGGCAGCCTCTTTTTCATTAGGTAAATATAAATTAATTCAAGTAAGTAATACGTAGTTACGTAACTTTAAATTCTAATAAAGGCTAAATAATTGTTCCATGTCGTAATGGACAACATTTTTTGTCTTACAATACTATACCTAATATTCGTCGAAACAATAAGCATTGAGAATGATTCTCCAAATATCACTATTATAAGTGTTGCGCAGTTATAAATTCAACATGTATGGCAGAAGTCAGTACAGTAACTGTTCATTGCCACTACTTTCAAGAAAATTTGTAGATTTGGCCAGCTAATACTAGCAGGTGGCCGTTCACATTTCACAATGCCTTGCTGCTGCGCGCTGCGCTCTCGCCACGAATTGATTGAATGACGTCAGCCTTCTAGAACGGCAAGATAGCTATGTCCTTCCTTTTTCGAGGTCACAAAGAGTACTATCGGGCTCACTCACACAAACACGAATGATCACCTATTGGCGTATAGTGACTCACTTTTATGTCAGCTAACCATAGTGGCATTTTAATTTAGGCGGATTATAGTTTTAATGGTTTCTTAGGAGTTAAAGAAAAATGGGTCTTCGTTTACCTACAATTTGCATCATTTTCAGAGATATTGGAAATAAATCCAGCCACCTATTTATTATTCTAAGATTTCTGGATAACCACAAAAAAAGGAAATCAAAATTTTGCCAAATAATAAAGAAATACTTCTGTATGAGATAGTAATTTGAAATAATAATTTTAATAGATCATGCAGTATAAATAAAATTTTGGTGGTCGAACAACCTAAAATAACAAATTTAAATGTTCTCAGCAAATGTTATGGAAAGTTAGCAAAATCTGACGACCGCCATTTTGACCTTTATGTCAAATAAATAAAGAAAATGCTCACTTAATTTTTATCCAGACCCAAAAATTGTCTAAAATAATATCGCGATACGATGTAAAAAATATACTTAATATATTATAATAAATTGTGTAGGATACTGCACGTGTGTGGCAAATAATTTTCTATAGCTGATCAAGCACTGATGTACAAATTACAGGGGACACGCATTCATTATAATGGCCTAGCAAGTAAATAATATATTAAGTGTTACCAATCTTACATTTAAATGAACGATTCACTATGTGCGACTACTATACGCCATGTAAAATGGAATTCTTTCATAGCATTGCTGCATAAAGACGACGTAACAATTCGAATACGCAATATTGATTTCGGATTCGGACGACGACTGCAACAGAACAAAGGCGATTTCGAAGATGTTTAGTTCCACATTCGATCACAGCGTTGGGGCGGCGTTTGTGAAGCGACCGGTTATTATCGTGTAGTTCCGGTCAATTTATTTTCTTTTTATTTATTTTAAATGTAATAACAAAATCGCACACTAGATTTAGTTTACAAAAATAATATCCGTTTTTATGAAAATCATTTAAATTTAAAATACATGAGTTTTTCATTAAAAGTTTGGATTTGATGTAACATAGAGATTTTCTTTTATGACTAGATACCACGAATCATAAAATTTCGTCTTTCATATTTTTGCCTTTTTTGTAATTTTATTTTTAATGCTTTTCTCTATAATTATAGTTTTTTAGAAATAAAATAAATTTCTACCAAGCTTTACTGAATTATTTAACGATACTTTAATGCTTTATAAACTCTGCAGAAATCCGAACGTCATAGTAAATGTCAAGTGATGTCAATTTTTTTATCAATCTTGCTTTGCTTGTCATCATGATACAACTTGTGAACTTGTCATTATTTTGCCAGCCATTGCCAGTGATAACGATAGTCACCGTACCTATTGGTGAATGATAATCAATTTTAATTGTATTTTATTATTTATGAAACTGAATGAACAGGACCAAAAGTAAAGTTACAAATCCCCGCGTGTATAATGTGAAGTTATTCATTGGTTTCCAGAGCTTCGTTGTTTATTATTATTTCTGTGAGAAATCAGCATCTTTGCATTATGTCTGATTTAAACAACCCGTTCGCTGGTTTGATAGGAGTAGGGTCTTCACAGGATCCAGAATATAGTTCTGGTAGTTCTCAACTACAGATGAATATCAAAGCCGCAGCAGCGAATGAGGAGATAAAAACCATTAATGGTATAGTCGAGAATGTTTTTCACTTTACAATTAACCCGAACGCAGTTGGAGATCATTCGGATAGGCAGCTGGTATATCTAGAAGAGCTGGCGCAAGCCATGAATCCACGCTTACACATTGATCTGGAAGCACTAGAACAGGCATTGTTTGAGAGGCTTTTACTAACAGATACTGAGAAGAGTATAATTCCTAAGACTGTAAAGATTTATAAAGAACATGTTATACAAAAACAGGTGTTTCCATATCTCTTCAGCTCAATGCAGAACATACAGAGCTACGACCAATATAATGGCAACATGGTAAAGAATGCCTTAGAGAAAATGAAAGAGTTGATATTCCGTAATGCAGTAACTGCTTTGAAACAGCCAGCATTATTTGAAAACCAAGATTTCTCAATCCAGTTGGTTGAACTTCTACAACATGTGGATCCACAAAGTCATACGTTTTTCTTGGATTTAGTAAAAGTATTTGTTGCTGAAAGTAAGTGTTTTTAATCTTAATATTAATTATTAATTTAATACAAAAATTCATGGAATGTATACCTCCCTCGCCCAGCCCGTGCCCAGTTCGCATAATTTCGGCTATGAGTGAGTATTTCACTGTCCGGTTTACTTGTGAGATCCAGTGTAATGTGAACACTTTTGACGGGTAGCTGGTGTAGTGGGAACCAGGCCTTAGTCCTCATGTGTAGCAATTAAACTACTTACAACCTGAGATGGCTGCAGGGGCCACTTAACTCAGGTGGCCTGCATGGCCTTTTGCTGCTCAATTACTATGAATAAAAACAAAAACTAAAAACTAATAAGTTCTAACAATATTACAGGCTCAGAAGAGTGTCTCAATCAGCTTAAGGAAACAATGCTGCCAGTATTAAGACGGATTCACACCCATATCAACAAATCCAACTTGATCAATCTACCTATATACATTCTACCTTCGATCCACATATTTGCCAGTAGGTATTATATTCTTGTTTAGGCCCCAGTGCCAGCCTTCATGAACTTCACATGCAATTGAGAATATTATAGAGAACTTTCAGGCATGCAGGTTTCCTCACAATATTTTATTTCATCAATACAGGTGAAATAAAACAGCAGATGACATTTAATTTTCTAAAATGCTTACAACTTAGTTAGACAAGTCATTGATGTGTGCCTCTGATTCTGATATTCACACCTGGACATCTCAAGTCAAAGGCAGAATTTGAGCCACTATCTATCACTACTTATAAAATCCATAATAAAGCAAAATGTTGAACACTGCAGTGTAATGACTAAATAGCTCATCTCACATAATTTATCCTGGATAGCATGACTTGTTTTAAACTTATCGATGATCAAAACTAGCTAGTTTGAAGTGGAAACTAATCAGGCTATCTTAAACAGAATTCATGAGATGAGCCATATAATGAAATTATGTTTCAAAGAATATCCACAAATTATTGATATTTATTATGTAATTTCACAGGCAATCCACATTTAGCTCCTATATTAATGGAGGCATGTGAGCCAAAGCTGGAGAATAATGGGCGACTCTACCAAGACTCAGTGATTGGTGCCCTTCTCAGCTTGTCAGTTCTACCACGCACCCCTCAGGCTATGCATGAATTCTTTGATAACCCAATGGATCAGGTAATGTATTGATTTATTTTTATTTGAAAGAAAGAAAGACTGATTAATTCTACACATATATTAATAAATAAAAAAATTGCATATACAAATTTAAACTATAGGGAAATGAAAAACACATACTAAAAATATAAAAAATAATATCTGCATGTATTTCATTACAATTAGCAATATTTTAAACAGATTTTCATTTACAGAAAATCATAGAAAACTTAGTAACAGCTCTGAGGCTAAGAATTTAGTATTTTACTTGAGAGGTCAAGATACAAATCCTAGTCATCATGTGGCATTATAATCCACCATAACAGGTGGTGGACAGTGAAATTATTTAATTTAGTTTCATATAAAATCAACAAAAAGCAAACTTACTATTTTAATAATAATTGGCAAGAATTTTCTTTTTATTTTACAGTCAGCAACATCAATGATTGAGTCCTCAATATGGAATGCCTCTTCCCATTTGACCAATAACTTGCACAAGATATTCTTAACATTGCTGAAAGCAGGCCCCCATATGAGAAATCGATTACTGACATGGATTGGGAAATGTTTGAAGACAAATACAGCTAGAGGAAAGCTTTGGAATGTGCAGGTACATTTTTGTGTAAAGATCAGTAATTAAAGTACCAATTTATACTTAACAGTATATTTTCGTCTTTTTATGCTTTTAAATTATGTATGGCTGCCCTTTTATTGCCAGAGTTGGCATTATTGGATGTAATAGGCTTAGGCAGGCACAGGTATATCCAGAACAGCTGGAGGCCTAGAGCATTCACCACCACTCTGGTCCTATGTGGTATGTGGATTGATGGAGAAATGGGCTAATGGCCAACCCAAGTCAAATGTTTTCAAACCTCTGAAGCCTTTGCCCTCTGAAGCACAGAAGATTCTGATGAAATGATGTTTACAATTACTTATTAGATTAGATGATTAAAAAATATTTTATTCACATATTTTATTCGTGATAGCTTGCCGCCTTGACTCTATTATTATGTGCTTCCATTGCAGCGAGGTTAAGACCAACTCATAGGTATAGTAAGTAACCAAGTATTACTTCATTTCAGGCAGCAGAAATGAGTACAGCTACTTTAACATGTGTGTCAGATGGCTTCATGCTGAATCTGGGTGCAGTGTTACTTCAGTTATGCCAGCCATTCTGTAACACGCCTGATGATCCCAAATCACTCAAGATTGATCCTACATATGGTGCAGTACCTGTAAGTTATTAAGATTAGTTAAGACTTTTTAAGGGTTTTATGCCATAGAACTTTGGATAGGTATTTAAATAATAAGTTGAACTGTTTAAATAGAACTGAACAAGCAAGGTCTAATATTGACCATAATTTTTCATACCTCAACATGACAAAATTAAATCACTTTTTCGACTTATATTTCTATAATATTTTAGATTCCTACTAGCTGACCCCGAAAACGTTGCTTTGCCATATAAGTTATCGTGCGTTGAGGAGGAGAGGTTGGTGATAGAAGGGTGAAAATTTAGGGTTGTATGTATTTTAATGCCACATTATCTTATATATAAAATTCTCATGTCAAAGTTTTAGTTACAATACTCCTCCGAAATGGCTCGACCGATTTTTACATCCAGTAGGTATGAGAATCGGCTACCATCTATTTTTCATACCCGTAAGTGATACGGGTTATCCAACACTAACATTTATTTTTTATTTTTTACAAATCTTTTAATTTTAATTTTTTTATAATGTGACATTAATTTTTTAATGT
>DWIY01000539.1:0-12746 GCA_018248615.1 Erynnis brizo brizo
GTAGTTTTGGGCATATTAGGTCAACACTGAAAGCGCTCGTATGTAATTTTATAACTTAGTAAAGTTTATCAGAAAAAGAAACAGGTATTATATTCACGAATTTTTCTATTCATATTGTATTCGGCACATGAATATCTTTATGTTGAGAGTTTTGTATTAAAAAAAACTTCATTTTGGATTTTTTATACTTTTTTTTATTTATTTTCTGCTTCGAGGCGCGAGGCCCTTTACACCGCGAGGTCGTAGGCGGTCGCCCACACCGCCCACGCCCTGCGCCGCCTCTGGTAAGAGAGCTTCTGTTTAGAACTTAGGTTCTCTACATTCTATAGATTAGATCTTTTTACAATTTTGTATAACTAATGGAATGCCTACCATCTATGTACTAAAATTAAACCGAACAGTATCCCGACTTGTACTTTGATTTTTTAGCGATAAAAATAGAAGAATGAGTGATGAAGTCGAACATTAATAGCTCATTCCCAATATGGAACGCATTAACACAAATGTGATTATTAATTAGCCATATACAAGAAAACCAATCTATATGGTAAAATATGATAATTTATTTTCACTTACGTGTCTTCCAGTAACGCAAATGACGTTTAAGATAAAAAGTAAGTACCTACGAGTATTTGTATGTAATTGTACCTACACAAAGTAAGAGTTATCTAAGGCGGTAATAATATGGGTAGTCAGTAACGATGCCATTATTTTGTTTGCATAGGTGAAGGTTTCAAAAATTACCAGATAGTGATTAATTTTTACTTGAAACTGACGTGCACAAAGACTTGCAACTTGTGTACGTAGATCCCAAGTGGTCAAAGAGTTAGCATCCAAGTTTTTGTTCTACCTATTAGAATGACAAAGAAACAGGCAAACGTGATGATTAATGAAACCAGATCGAAACGCCTTCTGACACCAGCAAAACCAGGGGAGTGACCAGTGCGTTGCCTGCATAGAAGGAGAGCTCTTTTTACGCCCTTTTTGAATTTCACAGACCTAAAATACATCGGCTGGAAGACCATTATAAAGTTAACGGGCCAAGAACTTGCGTGAAAACAGTGATTTACTTATAAAACGGTGATGTGATGCTTTTACTTCTTTTATAATTTTTCAAACTTTGGATTCCTTAACCAACATAATCATTATGTCCTTAATCATGTGCCTCACCTTAGGCGACGTAGACCAATTGCTGTCAGGTGTTCGTCTGTATCGTATTATTTACAAGTTACATGAAATACGAACAGTTAAAAACAAATCATTTACATTATTACGTCTTACAGGCGCTCATCTAGGTAGCCGCTAACGATGTTTGTGGCAGGCTAATGTCTAGTAGGGTTGCCATTGTATTATTAAGAAGATCTTCACCTCAAATAAAGTATCCCCAGCAACCTTCGATCATATATTATACTCGAAGCCGGCAACCATACCTCCCAAACCGAAACACAAGACACGAAGAACATGCTTCTTTTCGACGGGTTAAGAGGCTGGCGGGAAAGTACCTCTCCGGACGGGCTACTATGGCTCTACAGTGAGTCTACAGTGTAGAGTCTACACCTCACTTAGAGAGCTTGCTGCCCACCATCTCACCATAAAGCCCCACTTTAATTTTGGTCATTCGTCATGGATAACGTAACTACAATTTGATTGATAAGACATTCTTTCATTATTTTTAGTTGCTTTCAAATAACAAATGCCTCATTAATCAAACTATAGTACAGTTATCCATACTGGTCTGGTCGGTATGAGACCCACCGTTAGCAAAAAACAGATGAAACTGCTACTTCTATTCTAGTCTAAGGCTATAGGGATGAGGGACAGATGTGAGATAATACTAGTCCTACTACGTAAACACAATCTGAAAAAAATCGGGATATAACCAGCCCTTGTCCTCGAAGAGCACTTTCTTGCGTATGCGCTTACGCATGCAGCACGCGTGCATTCTACCCGATGTGCATCTAAATGACATTGATTTATAAGCAACCGAGGCTCTAACTACTTTGAAATTCTTGTGAAGCTTTCCGATACTTTTTGTCAAGATAATTTTTTTGTTTTGTGTGGACCGCATCCGCTCTGCGTTAGTTGTTGTTGGTTTGTAAGAGACAACTTTTGTTATATCAGCTAACAACTATTGCAGTAGTAACTAAACACTAAAAATACTAAGTTAAAAGTTTGCAAGTCACTGCAATCGCGAGCACGAAAGACTATAGATTCATCCCCCTACCTTCGACAGGTTATTGAGTGATGTTATTGATTTATTTATTGTTAAATATCTGTAGGTTTAGTATCTAAAAGAAATCAACTGCCCAGTAAAAGTTTATAACAAATTCAAGTAGCATTCATAAAAAGTTAATAAGTCCGATAAAACCAAAACGCACTCGAGGCATACGACCTAAGTACTAAAATAGAAAGCTTATAACACCACACGTCTTGTCCTAACACATCATTACCTTAATCGAGCTGCTTAGCAAATTGAACTTGGAGCTATTATAGGGATGCCATTAATGCCAGGAAATTTCCATAAATTATATGTATATTTTGCAAAAAAACAATTGCTTGGCCTAGCAGAGTAGATGTCGATTGCAAAAAGAAGCAAAAACTTTTATCGAGAAAGCGCGCTTGATTGCGATTCTCTTCAAGAGGTAGCAAGTAGAAAATGCTATAAATATCGATACCTAGATTGTTACCGATACGAGAGCTATTAACGCTGAAAGGTCTTTATTCTATGCAACAGATTTGTATGCAATATTTGTGATTGAAATCATTATTGTCTCAAATAAATGCGTAATTACCTTCCTTCTCTGCGTTTCGAGTCTCAATATTTGATATATTATGTAATTATCAATCAGTTCTTACAAATTCATAGGGCTTATCGTACAAAACTCTGAGTGAAAAACCTATTTTTACTGAATAATAAGAAAAGGCTTAGGTCGAAAACACATTAGCAAGATAATTTGCATGTATTTATCGGACGGTTTCAAACCTTACAAGCCTGATAATATTATGCGTATGACGTTACCAGTTGAGTGGTTACTATAATGTGCTTTCTAATATTCATAGTTAGGGCGTGACCTTGACTTATGGGTAGAAATTTATATCGCTAGTTTGATGTTCATCATTAAATCATAATCTTATGGACCGGATGTAATTAAACGCTTTCCTAAATGAATTCTCTCGAAATACACTTTCCTTTATAAGTTTAAATGCGATTTTATGGGAAATCCATTAGGGTTTAAACTACTTTAAAATTTTCTAACTCTGGTTCTACACCACTCAAGAAGTTTGAAGGCATTGATCGAATTTCCTGAGTGTGTTGGTCGAAAGGTTGTCTTACTTTAAAGGGTAACTAATTGTTTCAATTAAAAGCAAATAGAAGCAATAAGCAAGCTGTAGTGACGCTGTTTTAATCAATATTGGATTTTCTTCGCCGGTTAGTCACGTTTTAATTACCGCTATGTAGGTACTATCTGTCCATACAATTCTCCTTTGAGACGAGAAAGGAACTCTATCCATCATCATCATTTGCTTTGCTAAATAGTATATGAATACTTATAATGTACCCGTGAGAGAAATTAAAAATGAAAGAAATTGAACAGGAAGCGACGAAGGGATATAAAGTGTAGTGACCGCTAATTAATGGCATACCAGAAAACAATTTCCGTGTTTGCTACGAGTTTCGTTTCCTTCAGGGAGTGTTATGCGAACTGCAAGTCGAGTAGGTACGTGATAAGTATGGAATTTAAATTACTTTCAAATGTACGGTAAATGTGTGAAAGCACTTATGATAAACGTTCACAAGTATGTTAGTACGATAATATGAAACTTATCTTAGGCTATATACTTACTTACTCGCAGAATTCTAATAGGGGTTTGGCAAACTTTGTTGCATTTCATTTGACTGAGGATAAAGTGCCTACTCTAATGACCAATTTCAGTAGGTAGGTAATCGATGGATCGATCTATGGATTTTGATATTTGGTAGCCAAGCAATGAAATAATAGTCAAATCAATTTAAAAAGAGTTTCTTAGCAACCAAACAGTAACTCAATCTCAATCCAATTTTTAAGATCGGCTGTTGAAACCTGCTGTTAATCTAAATTTACAATCGTATAACATTTACCTCTTTATTAGGTATTCTGATAAAACCAACTTTAAGTATATAGGTACTAAAATAGCGTAATTAAAGAAAACCTTTCTAGTTTCGTTTTTCATATCATATTTTGTAGATGTTTAGTATTGTCGGATGTAGAGCGTCAGTTCACAGATATGCAGAATAAATATGATATATCGTTTACGTCGACTTCTGTTTATTTTTAAATATTTGATCCGGTCGAATATCGCGGAGCCCGACGTAACGTGAGTCCCATACATTTTCAAGTAAAATTGTCCCTTGACTCTTGAGTCGAAACTCACGTTTTTCTGTAAAGTACATTTCTGGGGATAAGCATTATTTATATAGATAGACGATCGCCGCGTTACCGTCGAGCGGCTGATATTTCAACCCGCACACACGTACACGTAGGTACAGAATGCGGAATTACTTAGAAGTTGCTTGGATAAGAAGAAATGTTTACTTTTACTGGGCACTAACGAGCATCTTTAAATGTATTAATTCCTGCATACAAGAAGAATCCTTCGTTTCCTTTAGTATAAAAATTTTTTCTTCCCTAACTTAACTAACATTTTATATTCTTCCTCCTTGCACTGTTTTTTAGGGACATAAAACTGAAAATACTTCGCGTTTATTGGCAATAACTGATTGGTGGCCAAAATAAATTTTCCTACAGTTACTCGTAAACTATCCTGCGAACCAAATAGATCTGTTACTGCGAAATATGCGAATCAAAATGTTAAAAATGAATAACGACTTACTCTCACTGAAACACTTTTTATAAAATTACTACAGTTATTAAAAACCATTCAAGAACAGCTTTACAAATGTAAAGCCACAGATAATACCAGTTGTACTATTGAATATCACTCGACGCCGACTGTTGTTTTTTTCAGTCATTAGGTCCAATTTCTCTAAAGCCAAGGTTAGACGAAAACTTGATTCTTGGTAATCGTACGCATCATATCACACTTGACAGGCTAGTTTAATATTTATGGTGAGGCAAGTGAAAGTATTCACGTTTATTGTGTGTTCAATAAACATGGGGTATTGGCGCAATATCCGTGACCGTGACGCTACTATGGCCACCGCCATAATCATAATTCATACGTGAAATATACAACCGATTTCGATTACATATTAGTAACGTAATGTTTACTGTGAATGCGACGTTACTTTCTTTCTTCGTCCTTAAATTGTCGACTATTCAAAACCGAAGCAGTAATTTATCAATGCGATGCGATGGGTTTCGAATCTTCGAATTTACTTGTTACCTCATTATTTTAATTTAAGCCTGGTAGACATTTTTTTTGATAGCTGAATAACAAATTAGCACGCAGGCTATGTTTTTCAGTCTCGCGTGCATTGATATTCTTTTAGGAAATAATATAGTTGTTGATAATTGGAATATGTCCTAATTACTCTTATCTAAACTATACAAATAAATTTGGTTACTTTGCAAAAAAAAAAATTACTAAATATAAAAATATTAAACTTATTTATCCGTATATGGTAGGTATAGTATCGCCACAGAATAAGTAATAGTACTAGTTATGTGATGAAAGTATGTGAGTGATGAAAAAATGTCACATTAGGTATTTTTTATGTGTAACTGTAATTACATACATGTATCGATTGATGTAATAAACAACAGTTATGACCTACTATAAAGAGCAGCGTTAGCTGCAGCAAAGCACAAATTACAAGCAATTCAATGAAGCACTTCACGCTCGAATTAACCCAGAGTTCATAGGTTCACAGCTTTTTATTGCTCAGCCGCCTAGCTTGAATAAATCTAATTTAACACTTTTTTGGAATGTGGTAATCGACGGCAAACCATATTATTATGTGAATTGGATATTCTTTGCTTTTTGTGACGCCCTATAAATAATCACCGTTTTTGGTTACGTTGCTTACTGTTTATCGGTATACGAATAGACGAAGTCCTTTTAAAATACGTAACACTTGCTAAGCTAGTTCTAACGTGTCAGTGACACCTCGAGTGTTGCAAATGTCCATGGGCGGCGCTGACCACCTGATTGGTATCGTCGACTAGTTTGCAAGCCATTTGGCATTTTTTTTAAACGGTGAAACTGTCTACTGCTTGACAGATGCTAGTCTATTATTATTTGAAAAAAAAACTATGAATCATATTTTAAATAATAGTAGCCTAGCATGCATCCCTTGGCCGTTCTGGTTCCAAATCTACCGCGGGTTCATTGGAGGTCAATGTTAAAACAAAAGGCATAATTCTCATATTCCTCACTAGACCATTGAAATGCAACATGTCAATGCAAACACGATATGTACGAGAGGTGCAGCTGCAGCGCTAATGCAATCGGAGTCAATTGAATAAAGCGCTTGACGCCCGAATTCACGGAGCACGGGTTCGTGACCCTTGCATCTACAGAATTACACGTCCGAATAGAAATGTCACCTATGAACCGCTTTCACCAAGGGTTTTACATACGTATATTTTGATTAAAACTCACTTACTTAAATCTTTTCCCATGTAAGCCATATACGATATCCACTCTCAAACAGGACTGAAGAAGGTATTGACTAAGTGAAGGAAAGGAAAACCTTTCCTACATAAAAGCAGAAAACCTACTTGGATGTATAAACATCTTCCCTTTTTCATTTGTTTCGCTTACATTTTCCTACTTAAATTTCATTAAAATCTTTTTTACCCTTTATTTAGAAGATACACAAATTTTTGAAAATACTTGGTTAATTTGTTTTAGTTTACATTGGTGTATGTATGTTTGTACCTAAACGAGAGAAAACTGTACCGTTTCTATTCCTATTGTGTTCTACGTCAGCATCTGTCGCTCGCTCCAATGACGATTTACTGATTGAACGCGGAAGTTTTACGCGCGAACTATTTCACTTTACTTTTTACGAACAATTATGTGATGGAGACATTATGATTACAAAAGAACACAGCTTCATTTTTAACTGTTAGTATATTTAGGGATTTTCCAGTACCTTGAAAAGGGGTTTTTAGGGGAAAGGTTTATCTAGTATCTGTATTCACTTACTTCTTAGACAAATAACCAGAATCTTTTTGCTCCAAAATTCGTGCTTGTTTGTACAGATTTGTGTGAAGAAGTAATAAATTATTTAAAGATCTAGTTTTGAAAAGCAAAGCTGGTTTTAGCTTTTAAGCAAAGGCATTTATCTTAGTTTTACTTACAATAATATTAGTTTTAATTGGCGAAAGTAAAGACAGTCTAATGACAACCAGTTTTATATATCTATTTTTGGCACTAATATATTTTATTTACAGTTTGGTAACTTCATAAATGTGAGTCTTAGGTATTTAGCATAACAAAAACACGTGTTATTAGGCCAGCTAGTATCACAATGCGGACTTTGTTTGAAAAATTCTCACAGCAGTATAAAATCGCTATTGAAAAAATCTAAAACGAGTATTACATGCGTGTTGAAAAAATGTGTACTAAAAGTTTTTCAACATTGTTTCCTGCTCAATGGAATGCAATATCAAGGCAAGTTAGTGACTGGAGCACGATAAAGACTCATAATAGGGCTACCACAATACACATAGGTCTTTAAACATACTTGATCGTGAATAATTCAACAAATAAAAACTCATGAAATTTTTTAGTCATAAAACTTTAATTTATTTTGCAATTAACGTAAACGATAATATGAGGCATGTGAAATATACTTAATCATATTTGTAGTTGAATACGGTTGTGGATGGATTTACGATCTCATGTACGCTGAGGGACTAGTTAAATACTCGTATTTATCAAACTGCTTGTTGTTTGTGGCAGCCCTAATAAAGTTACATTAGTTTCGATAATGCAATGTTACGAATGGGACGTGGGAAGAAATATGATAGTTTAGCGGCTCGACTGAACCGTGATCATAATGTCAAACATTGCCAACATTGGCGTCCTTTGTCGTGCTCGTGGCACTTGTGGGCACTCGTGGGCCGGTAAATTTCGCAATGTCTGCTTGACCGATATTGATATGAAGCCATTATGTTACCATGTATGGCTGCTTAAGGTTTTCTAAGTTACGAGACTAAAAAGACGAAAAATTATAGTGGCGACTCTCTTAGAATTTTGATTTCATTGTCTAGTATCTGTACCTATACCTAATGATATTTAACTACTTCAAAAAGGAAAGGCAACATTGTGCTGCGTTTCATAAAAATAACAGTAATGTCAAAGAACTCCCTTGCACTAATAGGGCTTGTTTATGTACACTTCCTGTGTGCCGCTGAGAATCCCCAGGATTCCTGTAATTAGATTTGAAATACCATTAGTTGGTTTGCTTCTACGGAAAAATCCTTTTCTGCGGTAATGCTACATCGCATCATATCGTATATTTTATTAAGTAGGTATATACGTTTAACAAAAAAATAAAAAAATTTTTTTTTGCCAACCATAGTCAACGTAATTACTTTTTTAAAGTAGGTACTCGCAAAAATACTTTGAGAAATTAATTCTTTTTAGATTACAATACATAGATCCCTCGGACCACTATTATGTGACTTTTCCAGTGAGAATGCTAGAAGTTTTAAGACGTTTAGTTATTACACCTTATTCAAACCTTATTTTTATTCATATACTTACAGAGGAATTAAACATAATTACAGGTAAATTTATTCGGAAAATTGTAACAATATGTAATGTTTTACGCAAATATGGCAATGAGATACGGTCATTGTTTATCATAAACTCACCAGTACCGGCTGGCAACATTCCATTTCCAAGGTGAGCACTGGCTCTACATAGCGCTTATCTCGTATCTTTGAGAATCATAAAACCAAATTATGTCATGCACCACAATAGACGCATTAGGCCTCCCCATTCTTAACTAACAAACACCCTAAGTGTACCTACATGCAATTGTTAAATTGTTAAATGTTCTGTCTTCAAAAGGAACTCTAATTCCTTAGTGCTGCGACTCGCATTAAATCATTTGGAGACTCGAATTTATCAAATTGTTGACGTTCATTGCAAACATACACTTAATAGCTTTTACGATGTTGTTACGTCTGCACTTGTAGAAAAAATAATTACTTAGGTTTCTCCCCTTACTAAGGAGCCCCTAGCAGCCCTTACTAGTTATTCTCCCCTGAGGATTTGCTTGCATAATATGCATCGTACTCTCTAAGGTTTTAAAAGACGACATTATAATTCATGACGCCATGCATTTTAAGTTTCGTTGCAATTTGTCCCGCCCTTAAACTTTATAACCACCGATGCAAATTGCACCGATGACAATTTGTGTTCCATGATACAAAGATTGTAATTACACACCTAATTATGATCTTTATCTTTGTACATTAAGGAATTACTCCATATGGAAGGCCAAAATGTAACCTTCTTGGCGGAAAGGAAATATTATTACATTTTTTCTATTTTTTTGTAAGGTTCACCTCGGAACAATGAAAAGTTTGTTTTGTTCGATGTACATGTATCTACATTACAATCTCTATTAGTATTACTCATGAGTGAAAAGCATTCTTAGCAGACACTGTAGGTACCTTATCTACAATGTCTACTGATAAAGCGTTTACTGGTTCGTTGTTAATTAAATGAATCCCATCACAATGGGAACTTACTAACTAAACAAAGGAAATCGCGGTCTGTCCTACACTTTTTTCCACTTCACTTCATGGGAATCCATTAAGTTGCCATGAGAACTTATTAGTCCACGCTCTTCGCTGAGTGCCGTTCAGTGTTCGTTAAAAATCCCGACCAGTTTCTGTTGGTCTTCGATGCTTCTCTCAAGTTACCGCTAAAACTAGGGTCTAAAGAATTTTTTTAAAGCTTAAGGGTTTTTGTTAGGTTGACATAAAAGTGGGCATGCCAAGATTTCAAAGTGGGACAGGCAATGTTTATCGAGCGAAGCTGAGTTTACCTTTCATGGCTTGGTTGCTTTAAGTGGGTAACAAAAAGGCATTGAGCACAAAGCGATGGATGCTACAGTTATGAACATTCACAGCAGCTGCTTCCGGAGATAGCTGAAGCGTGTCGACATTGTCTTGTTTTTGTCGCTGTTCCGTTGTTCTCGCAAGGCTTTTGTTAAATGACGGTGATCTACATTGATCAATGTTAGTGAAGTTTGTTTAGAACGTGTGTAAATTGTTTTTATTAGCGTTTATCTTTCACGTAATAGATTTATTGCCGAAAGACAACTCTTTTCCATTAGCTACACATTATAATGTCTTCGTTCAGTTTTTTTTAGTAACCTAGTCTTAGATTGCTTGTTAAATTGCTTGTGAAACTTAACAGTTCAATGTTCATATTTCCTGCAAGACGATGATAATCTGTTAAATAATGTTATTTTCTCAGTATTTGAACGAGTGGGTGCTTGAAACTGCCGTTTATGGATGATCGTTAAATTTCATTCTTAAATTCTAGTTTACGTGTATTTCGCTGTATTACCAAGTAGGGGAGACTCAAATGACCGAAGTGGTCAGCGAATCTTGAGTCGAGTGGCAGCCGAAATGCCGTTCGCCCACTCCTCGCCTTAAACTGCTGTTGACCCTGACTATCAGCTCAAGCACATAGTCCTCGTGGAGACGTAGGTATAATATCTATATTTCATACAACCAAAGCGAATGTATTCCTGCGGCTTTTTGAGTGATATCATTATAAATATTAAAATTTGAAATTAATTCTTTAAGCAATTTTTAACTATTTTTAAATAAAAAGAAGCAAAGATTGTTTACCAAATAAGAGAAGAGTAAAAAATGGACTGTACTGATACATACTTATTAATTCATCGCGTCGATGAATTAACAAGTGTCTATAATTAGGGAGCTCGCAAAATGCCAGGGGTGCTACCCTAATGCATGCATTTGCATCCAGTCCTGTTAAATAACGTTCAAATAAAAAATTCTAATAATTCAAATGAAATAAGTTCACTAAATAATAGTGATAATTATTATTAAGTATACATTTTTTTACAAAACTAATAATTTCCAACATCTGGTTGGAAAGTCAAATCAGACAGCACGTATAGCAGACAATTATGTTAAATTTATTTATTTTAAATTGAATATAACAAGGAAATTATTACGCTTGTCATGATATTATCTGCCTATGCCCTGCGAACTAGGCCAGACTGAAACCAAAGGGAAGTATGTTTAAGGAATAGCAAGTAGCGAATTTAAAATGACAAATCTTGATATTAAATCGTAGTGAATGGCCAATGTGGGTGCACTAACGAGACAGGATAACAGTACACTCAATAAAGACTACATTCACAAAAGACGCAGTGTACTGTATACCGTATTATACTCGTACTAATAGAATTGCGTATTTATCCACAGCCAATGTCAAAACTTACCTCTTTACGTTTGCTCTTAATCGGAGCTAAATCTGCAATACTGAATACTCTTCTAAGCGCAGTCGCAACCTTGACTTAAAAGTTATGGATATTCTTTTGCCACAAGATTATGACTGCGAATTTTTATATAATGAGTGTACCTATCGTGTAACTGATTAATTCTAATGTTGACAAAAACCTCTAAAAATTGATGGTCACTGAATCAAAAATTATCGATGACTAATTTTTCATCATGATTTATTTTACGACGGAAATCTATCCCTAAATAGCCGTTTGAGTTTCAAAAAGGGCTAAGATAGGTAGATATATGACAACATAATACAACATCAGCTAACACAGTAGGAAACCCTAAATTAAGAACTCCTTAATTTGTGCTTACGATATAAAAGCGATTAATAACCTACGTCACTCCTCACGTAACAACTTCCGACCAATAAATCAAATAGCTAGTAATAGAAAGAATTTCGCCTCAAGGTATCGAGAAACAGCGACTAATTTGCGTGTAAACAACTATTTACTTGCCGATAGTAATGTTTGTGGCACCTTATTATATTCAATGGTGCCGCCGCGCCGCTAACAACTAGAAAAGTGACTTTATCAATGACTTGTCAATTCTCCGCTTAAAGTGATTCAATTTTCTGCTTAATCATCGAATCGCATTGATACTAATATAAAAGCCACCGCGTCTGCAGTGCCAGTGACCTGAATGTTTTTTGACAGTGATTGCACCACTTCGTCGCGTGTCTGTTAGAATTGTTTTTTTGTTTAGAACGTTTTAATTGCCGTGATCGTCAACGTTTTCGTATAGTAAACGTCGGGCATTAGTATATGTCATAATAATATGTCAGCATCTACCCAATACTAATGGCAGATCGATACGACTTCTCTACGAAACTGCGCAAGTTCATGCTCGAGGCACTGGACATGGGTTTCTTTCATAGAGACCTAACAATAAATTAGTGGCTTAATTACAAGATCTTCATGCCTCAAATTTAGTATTGGCCAATCCCAAAAAATGCTTAAACTGCCCTTTGAAATTTCAACATTCGTATATTATTAATAAAATAAATAACGCTGCAGTAAATATATCACCTTTAGGTCATTATTAGGAAGCACTTATAAAGACACATCGGCAATATTATCAATAAGATAACGTCAATAGTATTATTCAATATAATCGATTGCGTCAATGCGTGCGAGCTGTTTAGGAAAGTCAGTAGTCCAATTATTGGTTTAGGGGAAGGCCGGGCAAAGTGGATACCTTAAGGTATTTAAGGCTATAGCAGAAAATGTATACAAT
>DWIY01000540.1:0-12741 GCA_018248615.1 Erynnis brizo brizo
CGTGTCAAATTGATAACCTCCTTTTTTGAAGTCGGTAAAAATTATGCAGTTCCGAGAATATTACATACATACGTGTCAAATTGATAACCTCCTTTTTTGAAGTCGGTAAAAATTATGCAGTTCCGAGAATATTACATACATACGTGTCGAATTGATAACCTCGTTTTTTAAAGTCTGTAAAAAACCATAGTCAGAGTGGAGGGCAAGTAAAACGCGGCGAGCTATTTATCTTAAACTTATCGGAATACCGCGGTGTTCGTCGTTTTTCTCTCACGTCCGTATATTATATACTTTGAAGTGGATTTCGTTTTATTTCCATTTCAAAAACAATGATTACTGCGTTGTCTGGCGCGCGTCGTGCGAGCGAGATGCTATGATCGTTTTGTATGGAAGGCGGTGAAACCATCAATTTGCGCATAGCCGCGCCAGAGGCACATGACCATAGAACCAACCTGAGACGTACCCTCAGTAGAATCAAACAATACCATTAGTTATCCTAATTTGACAAAGTTATCAATTTTAAACGAATAGCAAAATAAGTAGACTAAATAATCCAAAAGTATGACACGTTACTAAGAAAACCGTAATACCCCAATTGATGTTTTAATATTTTTTACACAACACTTGGTACACAAACCAAAAAAATATTTAAAAAGTTTTGCTCTACTTATATATCAATATCGTCATTTAGGTATTATCTAGTGTCAATAGTATCGCTTTTATTGGAAGTTATCTCTGGTAGATTCTTTAACTCACTCACGCAGAGGTAAGCGAGTCGATCTCGCTAAAGAGGCGAAGTGAGTGAAGTGGGATTGCATTACAACGATGGTTTGTAACACCTAGGCGGCCGCGACCCGTGATGTAAACTCGTGTTCGATTCCCCGAACAGGCATTCCTTATTCGACCTGGACAGTGCTAACATTACTCTCGCTTACAAAATAATTGCTTAGTATAAGCATTTTTATTTCATTCTTTTTTTTTGGAAACAAAAAAGTGTGTAAAGGTCTTCAAATGTAGAGGGATAAATAGGTACACAAAAAAGTATGAATACTTGAATTTTATTATGTGCAGAAATTAATATTGTTTGTCAGAACAATATAAGAACAGCATAATAATATGGTGGAATACTACTTGTGACTTTTTCTTATCCAATTTTATTTCGTGATTTGAAGTATGAATAGTTTGTTTTGTTTAGTTCTGAAAATTTGTTATCAATTCAAGCAGTGTTTATTGTTTCCACGGTGGAGGAAGGGAAGGGCTCGAATATGTCGATATCGGCCATAACGGCGAGGCGTTCGAGCACCCGATGCAAGGCTTTATCGGATCCAATGACTGTTACTAGCAGTTTATGTGCTCCCAGTATGGGCATTCCTACTTCCTCTAATGTTTACTCCGTGTTCACTTCCTTACTTGCTCACCCAACACTAGTTACACTTTCTACTATATTTGTACTTGATATGTTATCTCACTTGCAGCAACGCATCTAATCCGCATTTATCTAGTGATGAGGAAAAGCTCCCAACGCAACCAACGTATACCTAAAGTAAAGAACATCTGCTGCTAAGCATTTTAAAAGCTATTTCTTTTTGACTACTGGTACGCGCAATTATTAGGGCAAATATGAAGTTACTACATTATTAATTACCTTGCCTTAAAATCATAGGGTTATCATATCAAGGAATGTCAGAAACTCGTGAGCTGTTAACGACGTGGCTAGAACGATGATAATCCATAATAATTTGTTGAGATAACAGGTATGGCAGCGGCCGGTCGGCGGCGGGCACGGACGACGGAGGACGACCGGACCCGTCGCGTCGCTTGTAATGACAATCGCAGCATCTGCGAATCAATGAAGCTGCGCGTTTTATTAAGCGCCGCGATAAATTTGCATCGTCAAACAGCGACCGCGGCGCCGAGGCACGTTCGGCAAATAGAATAAATACTGAGTCCTCGCCAGCCGCGGGCCGCCTACCCCGCAATCCTACAACAAACACAATTTGCCCCTACATTATGTGCTACCATTTCAATATGTGCATGGTAGGTATCGGGGCTTTGCTAAAACTTGGCCATCTATGAGATTTCCGCAGTTGAATTTGATACTTAATGATACCTATTGCAGACTAATTTCAGCTCCTCTGCGCGTTCAACTAAATTTCTTATATACCGGGAAATTAAACTTGTATTAACTCCTACAACGTATTTTTATAAATAGACACTTTAATTCTCCTTGAGAATGCGTGTGTCGGTGAAATTGGAATAGCACCATAATTTTTAATCTGTCTACAAAAAGTCCGTGTGTAGCGTTTAATAATTTATATCATGCTTTGGGTGTCATTTTGAATATTGCGTGCACTAACCGGTGCTGCCTATGCGGTGATCCCAGCAGGGCCCGTCAACACGGGCCTGATGACGCTTTATATCAGCACACCCTGGACGTTACTTACGCGTGTCTTCTCCGCTAATGTTGAAACATTTATCTTTTTAACAGGTATATTGCCGTTGCATATTAAATGGTCTACAACTTAAAGCTACCATATTTGTTAAATGTTATGGTGGTCCTAAAAATGTAATGGTATTTTTAATCCTTAGTCCACTGAATAATAAGTTAACTGCAGATATTGATCAATATTTACAGAAATTATGGCATATGATAAACATCCTGTCTAGAAAGATTTATAGTTTTGATGCCTTTATAATTTTATGTATTGCAGGTATATAGGTACCTACGGGTAAGTAATTTACAAGATTGTAACGGATGAGGTAACAAGTAAATCTTGTTCCATCTTAACTCGTCGTAAAGTATAACCTCGTTGCTAAGGTAATTCGCAGTTAAAAAGTGCCTTGTAAAAGGCTTGACAAAGTGATTAGCCGGCGGCGGCGCAGAAGGAGCTAACTCACGATTACGCGCGTCGTTTTTAAGATAATTGCAGACACCAGCTCAAGTTTGTGTTGCGCGGGTCAGTAGCCATCGTAAAATTTGATGATCATAGTGCCGCTAAAAGATTATCAATTTTTGTGGAGAACTATCTATCAAACGATATTCGACATTAAACACATTCGAAATTGGAGGCATTGTACTCGTACCTACACGTACAAAGGCATATCAGTGTTGTTCGATCGGAAGAACGAAACGGCGGTCGCCGTAAGTAGTTTGCTTTCAAAATCACAAACAATGTGAAAGTTAGAGAACAGCATACATCGGTGTACCTACGCAACGTTGACACAAACATCACAACTATATGTAACTACGTGAACAGCTAAGTGTGAAGAGCAAAGTATATCAAACGGAATTCTGTCAGATTTAGAAAAGATAGGGTGGAGTGTTGGAAGAGGTACGACCGATGAACTCGGAACGGGTTTGTCTGATCCGAATCTGCTGAGTTCAATAAGCTGGGCTTAGCATCGATCTTCGATTCGGCGATTACGGACGCTGGCGTTGACGGATGTCAGCTTAACTTGTCTGTCACCGGCCAGCAGAGACACCCACCACATTAATCTCTATTCCCCGAGAGCAACACGTGGATTTACACATCAACGAAAGTAATTTATATGCTAATCATTTTAACTTTGACGAAATCGTGACTCTAATACGCTTGACATGCCTAGCTCATAGCTGCAAAGCTTATGATTGAAACACCAGCGAAGAACTGGTTTGATTATCAAACTTAGTTCATCAACTCGTCATATCCAACCATCAAGATCTATGAGAAAAGAAGATATATTTTTTAAGTGGATACAGTTAAAATTAGGTATTATTGCCATCCAGTTTACTTACATTCAGTGCGCATTTTACCTTGTAGAAAGCTGAAAATTTTAAATTATTATTTCAATAAAACCGATGTCTCCTGTCAAAAGACAAAGGTCTGACCGTTGTCCGAGCACGGAGCTGGGCGCGAGCGCAGTCTTTGTGTGCGCCAGAACAATATTACTGGCGTCTTGATAAATAGGAACAACTGTTGGAGCAACAATGCCGCCCGTAAGTCGATACGCGCACTATCGACCACTCGATTAATGACCGCCTCGCCTAAAAGAATGGTCTATAATATTTATTATCAGATAACCACCCGCTACTGGGTAATTCGTGTGTCTCCTACCATTATACCGAGCTCGCTGCATCATCTATGCATTACTCACCTTCCGTTCGCCGATATCAATATACGAGCGCATGCTTTTATTTTATAGATCGTGTCGGTTTTGTGTTTCGTATTCTTCCATAGAAATGTCAACGGCACCGTGGTAGGTGTTCGTTATTTGTATTATGACCGGCTCTCTACCCAACAAAAAGAGTGCGTAACGTTGTGGTAGAATAAAACACACTGTGTGTGTATTGTTTAAATATCGAATATTGTATTCAAGATTTAAACTTACAAAAACTAATCATTTTGGACTGATTTTATGTCTTAAAATAGTTAATGAATCGTTACGCCCACAGCCCAAAAGCTCGTTGATCTTAATCGTTATTAGTTTCGTCGATAGACTCGCGTCATACTTGAAACGAGAGTCCCAATCAACTTGATTATAAAAAATTGATGATTATTTACATTCATATATTATATTAGGTTAATCAATATCGACAAAATATCCTTTCGTTCAGATTAATTTCGTCGGTATATTGAGTTTTACTTTTTGATAATGATTTTAGTGATTTTTATAGCGTGTGCTTAAGGGTCTTTTGTAACCTTTTTCATCCTCTTCATAATTTAGATTTATAATCAGATGCGCTTTGTCACCGCTGTCAGTTGAAGACTTGTGCATTACGAAGAAGTCCCAATGTTCAGTTGTGTATTAAGTTTTATGCAGCATTTAATTATCTTCTAATATATTGGTATTAAAGATCTGTTGGGTATATTTGACGGATGGATTTGAGAGTGTGACGCATTGTCCAACATTCGAATGCAATTTAATAATTATAACATGTTTGTAATTAAAAAAAGGCTATATATTATAATCGAATTTAGGGGAAACTGGAATATTAAAACTAAAATGTACAACTTCCATTACAATAATGACAGTTCTTATTTTCAATGACCGTGTTCTTCTTTTTCATCCTCTCTTGAATTGACCGTGAAGACCGTAGCTACAGCCTTTTGCAGCAACCGCTTACAATCTCCAAACTCCATCTTACACAAGTTATTTTTTGCATTCACCTGAGATTACTTATACACCTAGTTAATTAATATGAATAAAAATACACATAAAACGCTGATAATAATATAATACGCCTTGCTGTACGGTTCCCAGCCGAATTAGGTATGCCGAACGTAAGCAGGATTGACGGCGAGATGGCAGCCACGAATTGTTGCGTGTCCAATTCTACGGTTCCGTGATATAGACGATCACGCTGTTTTTTTATTTGTTTCCATCTATGACTTACTTTAATTGATGTCGTTCCTGTTTACATAATAATAAAATTTTCGCCAAATTCATTAATCTTTCTTCCTTTTTTAGGGCTCGTTTAGCAATCTTTATGCTACAAAACTTTAGCTTTTTTAAATTCTAAATTTACTTTGGGGATTAAATCACTAGCAAACTTTTCTCGGTAACCGTGAAATAAAGTGACTAAACGCAAAAGTACTTTTTTCTCCGAAGGAAATGTAATTTGGAGTTGTAAAACAATATTAGGTTGTAGCTTGATCGATTCTTTGCCCCATAGTGTCGTTAATGCAAGATTAAATCGCACACATTCATACCAGGAACATAAATTGAAACTCATTCAGAGGTACCTGGGAGTTCCGCTGGGAATCGAACCCAGGATCCTCAGCAAACTGGCATGATAACCACTGCGCCTTACTGGTCGTCGATAAAAATAGTCTAATCGCTACGGCGCGCGACTCTACATTTATATTACGACCGATTTGTCGCGGTGCGGCGCGGACGCGCACGGCCGCGCTTCCCATAGCCTTACCCACCTGCTGCTTGTAATGTCAACGGCTTTAATTAACTTTTTGTCTCATGTTCAAGTAGCTATTGCAGCGGTGCTCAAATTGATGATCCTGATATACGCTGGTAGGAGCAGCTATCACTAACAAACTTTTATACGTTAGATGTGACATTACATTTATTATCCGATGTCGGTTTAAAGCATAAATTTTCTATTTCAATATTGTATTAATAGAAGGAGCTGTAAAGTGACTTGTGAAGCTGTCGATAAAACGTCATTAATAGCTATTTTCAACCTTCAACAGAATTAATGTAAAATATTATGTAAAAACCTCAAAACTGCTCATCGTTCACATAAATCGACTGGAGCAATCTCTTCATTCGAAATGTAATTGCTTTAGTGATATCCACAGTGATGAGTTTAACCAATTAACTACAAAGGAAGTATTAACGAGTGATATTTTTAAAATATTTTACGATATGTAGGAACTTAAAACTTATTGAAACGTGTAAATTAATTTGACTATCTCTGGTATAAGAACACTGACTTTGCGCTTGCGGTACTCCGGATCATCGATGATCGGCGCACTCGTAACGAACGAATGCTTTTCACGTTATTTGGTGATTGCCTTGTCGACTTTGATAAATTGTCTATATTACCTCCTACCGGTAGTTTATTCAGAAATGTCAAAAAGAGTGGAAAATAATGTTCTGTATACTATAGCCAATATGCAGAATAGAACTATAATTCTAACACATTTTAAATGGAAGAGTACTTGAAAGTATCGTTGTTATTCTGCTTTCATCACAGTGAACCTGTTTGAAACATTAAATAGTAATATAATGACGAGTTACGTAGGCGTGAGTACTCTTGCGCGAGCTGGATCTCGTAGATATTTTGCGCTTGACCGTGCGTTAAGTTCAAGTTCGAGTTTGCGGACTTGCATTCGCCAGCGGTTGCCGGTTGCGCAGACGCAGCGCGCTTCCACGCCGACGCATAATCGTAGCTTGCGTCATGACTCATCATCGTTGTCAGCACGTCAATGCCTCGTTTATATAAATACGCTACATTCTCCACCTTGTTTATTTATAGGCTTCACGACGTGTGAAGTAGGTGAGAGTTTCAATGGAAATCCTCAATCATTGATTGAGTACTTGTTCGTTTTATACTCTAGTGCATTTTCGTTCTCAAGAAAGGCTCGAATCAATCGAGTGGAAGATGTATGCTAACTCGAATGACTTTCGTTCTATTTTCTTGCCTCGTTCAGTATACCTACCTACCTATTAAGTGATCGCTTTTAGCGAGATTCGATTATCCTGACCCGTTGATATCGTTACAATACTAACATTCTTATGCAAATGTATGAGATTGTACCCGAACAAAAAGAAGCGATTAATCGAAGTCAAAAGCAAATCGAGCGTGCGCAGCGACTTCGGTTCGCGCTGCTTCTTTTAATTGCTGGCTGATAACCGGTAATGGTATAAATTTATCCATTATAGTTTCTTTCATTTGTATCGATCGCGTTAAGGCCGATCGCATTTAGAATTTAAAGGCCCTTTGTCCGGCTGTAGCAGGGACACGGTAGGCAAATGGAATAAAATCTAGTATGAATGGTTTCCGTGGCACGCTCGCGGTCCGCTCTTGTAACCCGAGACAGGCGTGGGCTTAATTTGAATCTCGAAGAGTGTAGTGTCATTGTTTGACAGTTTTACGATGTAAAGCTTCTATACTCATGTATGTCGCATACTTCCAGTTATGTAAGTACTTGCTTCTCTATCCGTCCAGTAGGTATTCCAATTTAGCCATTATTGTTACCATCGATTGCTTTTTGCTTGTTTCAGCAAATAAATTGAAAACATCAATTGTTTTTGTAATGCACCTTCGACACAGGTTTGACATTGTCATGCATCCTTTTTTCTCATCAAATGAATAATTTCAGAGAATACCTGTAACATACTAAGATACAACTTTATTATATTACTGCAGAAGGATGGGTGGTCTCCTTGCAAGTATATTATTTTTACGCTACTATTTTGAAATAAACATTTTACCGTTAAACAGTCGTTATCTCGTGATGGCCCCAATCAATCCATTTACTGAAGCAGTTAAAACAGTAGCTTTTATTGCTTGTAAATTAGCATAATTATGTTGTTCTTGTCGTAAATGTATCTATGTGTCTTGCGTTATCACTTATATATTTTTCGCGACTTAGTTCTGTTGCGACAAATATGAAGAAAAACAGGCATTTAATGTGTAAAATAAATAATTCAAAACGTTTATTAATGGTGCTATTTGACACTCTCACCGTTTAAGTCATTAAAAGTATCAGATCACGGCGGATGTTAATTTGTTTGGTATTCGAAGTGTATTGCCATTAAATTACTCTTTCTCGGTGGTTCACAGCACGCTGTGGGTATACGTACGCATAATAAATGTACCTCAGCGGCCAGCCAACTATACACAGCTGAATTTCAATTATTTTTCGACGTTATGTCTTTACGGCCCCTTGCTTCGATTGAGGGCGTTTAATTGCTTAAATAAATATCTCGTTTGATTTATCGCACGTATTAATTTAATGCCCTGGTCCTATCGAATAACTTTATAACCAAATTATTACAAATGTATTGTTAAATGATCGTGGATCGAGTTTAATAATTTTGTAATTGAGATATTTAAGGCTTCCGAAATATTTAATGTCAGTGGATAAATATAACATTGGATTTGTGAATGAAACACCTGTAAAAACAAAAATAAATAAGTTAATATGGTGTAAGTAGATTTTGTGAACAGTATTTTCATGTTCCTAATAGGCACAGTCCCATTGCAGTTTTAACACTTTGCCAGTGCAATCAGTAGTTTTAAACATACAGTTAACTGTCATGTGAGTCACATAATGATACAATGGGTATGTATCATAATGTGACTCACGTGATAGTTAAGTAGTATATAATATATTCCTCGCAATATGTACCATGTCTAGTGTTGATCTCGATCTATACGGGCTGCATCGGTTACCTTAGGTGAACTCTAAGGATATGTGTCACTACGTTTTATGAACCACTGTTTAATAATGTGCGCTCTTTTTGCGTGACGCCAGAAATGCGTACCTACGGACCTGTTTTGTATTTTTATGGGTCGTACGAACGTGTTTTATTTGGTGGATGATACGCGTAGTAGATACATAATTTACGGGAAGTTCTGACGTACCAGCCCAACATTCCTTGTCGCTATGATGTGGGATTCCTGAAATGTTGATCTTAAATAAATTAGAGTATTTTTAACATTTAACGCAGTTTGTAATAAATCTTTCCTTTCTTATTATAAATAACATGAAAATGAAATTACATTACACAGTAATATTACAATAATCTACATAATTTTCTTTAGACAAGTTAATAAAAACAGTTGCAATATATTTCTATGGAAGAAAACCTCGCTCTACCCATTCGTAATAATCCGCGACATAAATTTAAATGAGATCTTGTGTGCAAGTTCAGTTTATCGAGATGCATTCCTTATCTGGTTGCCGGTTTATAGCCAAGGAGCTGGATTACTGCAAATTGTAACATACCTACGTCTGTCATTTCCAGGGACCTAGTAATGGGAATGGCGTCTGTCGTCTAGTTCAATCTTCACTTACAATGCGTTTACGAGAAAGTTAATTTTCTACTCTTGTAGCAATAATAATATCCCGCAGAATCCGGTTTTCAGTTGATGCTGCAAATTGATAGAAGCCTTTGAGGATCCCGTCTATATGTACAATTAGACCCGTTTTATAAGTGTCACTCCTGTTGAAGAAAAGATAAGTTCCATGTAAAAGGTACTAACAATCACATGCGATAACAGAAATATTTAAGTAAGTTATCTTATGTTCTACACATTGTTTAACCACGAACTTTTATTAATTATATGAAAATACATTACATAAAAATTTAATGTTAATTGTCTTCAAAAGATAATCTAGGTACTACCATAATAAGATACTTGATACTACTATTTTTACAGAATCGAGAAAATCTTTATAGATAGGTAATACATATTGCAGAATTTAATTCAGTCACAAAACTGCTTGAGCATTGAAGGCAGTCATCTTCTTGGTGTAGGGTATAAATTTTGATTGGTTTCCCACAAGCTCTTGTGTTCAGAACGTTCCAATCAGGCGAGCGTCTTGTAGATCGCGTCAAGTCGGGAAGACACAGAGGCTCCGTCGGTTCAACCAAGAACAATTATTATTGATGTTTGCACAGAATTGCATACATTTCACGTAATTTAATTAACGGAACTGATTCAACTCTCATATAAAGGAAAGCAAAACCCTTTGATACGTTTTGATTTGATACTACTAGAGGATGATATTTTGAAAATATTTCCTACATGTGAAACCACGTACCTAAAACCGTAACTTCCCAGAAAAAGTTTGAATATTTTTTACATTTTTTAATAACGTAAGGTACCTATATTTGCATCTTTGCTTACCTATATTATTTTCATGCCGTTCTGTTTTTTATTACCATAGCCACTATAATATCAAATTTAGTCTTCCTATTCCATGATATACTTCCAACATTGTCAGGTTAAAGCTTGGTGGATTGCTGGTGCTATAAAGTTTAGTGCCGCTTTCGTCAGCTGTCTTTGACATGTGCGGCTGTTATCCGAGCGTGATGCACCGACGGGCTACTCAGATTTTCCAACCAATTTGCTACTGTGCACTGTCTGCCACACCTGCTCAGTTTTTATGGCAAATCTGCTCCGAGTACGCACTTAGCATGGCGCGCGACCTAATGTGCAGTGGGACCATATGCCTCTAAGATAACTTACGAGTCTCGTACCCACTTCAGGCGTGTGGTAACAAAATACCATTTTTGTGATGTACTGCCGCACCGCGTATGCTACACGCATTTTAATACACCGGGCCCCGCTGGATCGCTCGCCCCCGTTATGTCAGACTCGAGGATACATCCCGCCTCATTGCCGCAACATTTACCCGAGTCGTGTGCTCGCCAAGTTTTGAACTCGGTTAAGCTCGACGGAATAGCTATTCTGAAATTTCAGCAACGCGTATGCAAATGTCAGCTCTCGACACTGATTGTACGAGTGGCACGGGGAAAATTCATGCATTTACATTAAATTCACCGAAATTGGATCCCGGCGTCGTAGTTTATATACGACCGCGGTGTGTCACGTGTGCACCGCTACCGATATTTACGATTTTTAATCTCATCAATCTTGCACCGGAATATTGTTTTTAATAAATTGTGTTAAGTGACGATGAGTATGAAAATAAATTTAAAGTAGGTTTATGGTAGTCTAATAATGATAGAGCGAATCTATGTCCAAAAGTTAAGCTTTGCTGCAGCGTTTAATTGACTTTTAAAAACATTTTGGTATACAACATGCAATTAATTGTATCAATCGTAATTCCATTGTGTTGAAGAACAGCGTTAACAAACGACTCATAAAGTAATGAAGTTTCATTACTTTATAGCACTGGTTGGTTGAATGATTGTTTAACGTGTAGGTACATATATACAGTCTTTCGCATCGCCACCACTGCAGCATGCCGTATAATGACTTGTGGTAGTACATTAATTACAGTTTTAGTGCCACTTTTATGACTCCACCTTTATGGGACTCTCTTAGAATTACGTGTTCAACCTGATTACTTGAGATTTATTCGCCGATGACTCAATTCTTCAGTCTTGTAAAATGGCGGTAAATGAAATTGGTAAATTATAGCTTTAACTGTTTTATTTGAGGTCATATGAATTTGTGGGCAGATGGATGTTCATGAAAATGTGACATATAATCACATAATTTTCTGTCTATTGATTTCAGAGCTTACATAAAAATTGTGAAGTGTGCCTTGTAAATTTATTTGAGTTACACTTTCCTCCTAACATCATAATTAACTCAAGCTTGCTACTTTTATGGGAGACTTTTGTAGATCTAAAAGCATTTGAATCGGTAAAGTATTATGTCGGTTCGAATCGAACGACTGTTTTATATCTTACGATTGTAGAAGTAGGTCAGTTATGACTCAGTTACGTTTTGATTTCCAGTATCAATATTTCAGGTATTGAACGTTGATTTAGGTAATTATGCATAATAATTGACTGACTGGGTAAGACTTATGGTTTCAGGCAATGCCCATTTTAGACCTCCATTTTAGGTCACCTTTAGATAGAAGATAGTATCTTCCAGGCGTGCGGTTTTAGGTTAAACCTCCTAAAATGGACGTCATAAGAACATGCAATGATAAGAAATACCGAGGCATTCCATCGCGAAGATCTAATTGTATCGGATCGACAAGTGGGTCGACCGTTCTCTCTAATTTGTGGGTAGTGCGCGAATGTCTAGGAAGGGCAATAAATTGACGCGGGGAGATCGATAGCGGCGCTCGCGCACAAATCAAACGCCACGTCAAAACAATGGTTGGTGGCCACAGCTGCGGGGGCGATCGTGCGGCCACCCGCCGCTTATCGTCAAACCGAATAAGGGAGGCCGCATAGCAGAGGTGCCAGGCTGGGGCACATATTGTGGCGGAGAGCTTGCGTGTCAGGCTAGAGCCTAACCTACCTCTCTAAATGAATACGATCAGGAATTGGATAAAACCGTTACAAAATTTAATTATTCTACATACAAACTTTGAAGATTTAAGTAAATTAAGTGTGCACAGGCAGCCCTAATCTGTAGCTTACTCTATAGGTATAATATTTGCAGAGACAAAGTAGTTCATATACATTTATATACTTACTAGCTGACCCGGCAGACTTCGCTCTGCCGATTATTTTGACTATTATCCAATAACTATAATCCTATTTGTTTACCTAAATATTAACGATATTTACAAAGTCACCAAT
>DWIY01000541.1:0-12741 GCA_018248615.1 Erynnis brizo brizo
ATTAAAAAAGAAATATCGGCTTTGATTAGGTACATGATATTCGTAGGTGCTTACTCGTGTAAGAGTAAATATAATAATATTATGTGATCATTAATAGTGCATAGGAGATCTATCCGTTTATTAATATCATCCATTTACAATCAGCAAATTAAATAGTAGGATGTCTAAACAAATAAAAAACGCATAAAAATAATACTTCAATGCATATATTTTCGAAGTTCGGTTAATCTGTTTCCAAATTGCTAACACCGTTGCCGAAACTTTTTACACCGCACTTGCGTGACACGTGCGAGCGGGTTCCGATCGCGCGTCGGTCGGTGCAATTGCTTCCGCCATTTGAAAATTGGTGTTGCGCGTTTGGCAATGGCAAATGGACGCCGGTCGGCTGGTGCAATGTTTCAGTTTTTCTCAACAAACATCGAATTAATGACTTTTTTAATCACACTGATGTGCAGTGATTCAATTCCACGATTGTTTATTGATACCGCGCCGTTTTTTCAACGAAATGTTTTAATTTTATTGCGGCGATTTATTCGTTTCGCTATCCTTTACATAACCCAACTGCATTTGTTTTTCCGATATAACGGATTGCACATCATAATGAAAGTCTAGACAGCAAGGAATTAAGGATACATTACCGTTTAATTTTTAATTTAAATTGAATGCGGTTAAATATATTACCTATTTGTTTAATTGTTATTTATTGTTATGAAGCATTGGGCATTATTTCACAACTTCTCACAGGTAGGTAATTTACTTTCAAGTTATTCAGAAATATTTCACAAGCTTACATTTCTTTCTTTCAACTCCACTATTTAAAAATAAATAACATTAGGTAATATATTGGATTGGCTGCGTAAAATTATTTATATTATTTATTCATATTTATGTAAGTTCTTTATTCTTATTTATGGACGTTATTTTCAAAAATGTCATAAGATGCCTTGCTTTCCAATTTCTTTTTCTTATAAACTTAATAATTTAGAATTTAGAGGATTATAAATCTGCCAATGTTGACCGTTAGACTTTAAATATATAAAATATTCTTTGATTTTGTATTAACCCAGTAAACGTGACACCAAGTTCTTTACACTTATCAAAGATTGAAGACAATATCAATACCATCGAGCTGATCTGATTCAGGATAACTAAAGACGGAAGACAGATAACAGAACTCCGTAACTGGTCATCGTTGACTAACATTATCTAAAACACTTCAGATGCATTTTGATAACAAAATGCTTTATTGTCCCATCTGACTGATCTGATGATTAAGAAAGGTGAACAAGTTGCGTTCTTTTTTTTAAACTCAAAATAAATTTATTTATTTTTCTCATGTAACTCCTTTACATCCTCAAAGATATTTAGGACTTGCCCGCCAGTCTAATCGTCACCCGCAGCTACCGGATTAGCGCTAAGACAGTTATGGCGTTACGATAATTGGTCTGACCTTGTGACCCATGTGAAAGAAACAATGGAAGCGTTACGAGCTAATCTGGATGTAGGGTGTGGTCTCCTAATTTCAGTATCTATTCGTCTGTTTTCACAAATATTTTGACTAGTCAGGACTACCTACTAAACTTAATTTTTTCTGGCTTCACAAAACTGAACAGAAGTAACGTCTTGATTGTATTGCTTACGTTTTTGCGCGATATCTTTATACTTTTCATTTCTTTCTTTCACGTTCTGTTCGTCTTCAAACTCATTTACAACTCCCCTGATAGTGTAATAGTCACCCGCAGCCACCGGATTAGCGCTTAGACTGTTAATGGAGTTACGATAATTGGCCTGACCTTGGGGCCCATAACCCTCCCGCCGTGCGACCCAGTTATCCGCAGTGGGCCCGGTGTATTTGCCAATTGAATCTCGGCCGCTGAGAACATCCGCCGATTGAGCACCGCCTCTGATTATCCTGCCCCTCGCCCTCGGTACGTTGTTTGTTCGGTGGCGTGATGTGGAAAATCTTTGATATCTCGCTAACGTTTTGGTATCCTAAAGTGACTGATATAAAGAGGTCAATGTAAGTGTTAGAAAAATAAGATGAGGAATTTGGATGAAGGGGTGGTCCCCGTGCTTATAGTTATAGGAAAATGTTCACCAGGAAAAATTCACTAGTCAAGACTGAATACAGAAGAATCATTAACGACTAAATCATAAACAACAAAAAAAATTAAAGTCGTTTTTGTATGTAATCTTAGTTAAAGAACAGTTAAACATTGCTATGAATGACGTACCACATGTTTCTATGTTATATTTTTTACTGTGCAATTCGAATGATATTTCTTCAGTGGTCATTCATAACGCACTTTCTGTAAAAAAGAAGGGCTAATAAAACTTGAGCAAATACAGTTTTCCTCAATTACCTATTTTGATATTGGTTGAACTCAAATTTTAAAATCCCCTGGTTTTAAAACTAATTAATCGTTATTCATGAACGTTTCCTCATAGTTATTATACTCCAGTTATAACTGATTGCATCTCGGGGTTCAATGAGAACTTAAACTATTACGTCCATCTTACTAGTCAGATTGGCTATTAAACTTTTAATTCAATTTCCGTTTGTCGTAGATACTTTAATGTCCTTACTTCGTTCCGTGTCATTAGTATGATGAAGGTTTTGTTTAAAAGAATAATGAGTTTAGATATGTCTCATTTTATGGTAAATAGATCAGGCTTTGCCAAAGTTTTAAAGTTACGGACCAATATTCTTTGCTAGTCTATGTCTTCTAATGCAGGATATAGGCATCCTTATTTGCGTGCCTTATTCTTTGATCTTGCGCTATCTTTGTTCAAATTCTACCTGCTATTGCACAACGTTTAGAAAGATGGAAATAAATATTCGAACCCAGGACCTCCGTGTAATAGTTAAGATCTTTAACTGCTAGACCAACAGCCTATTACATGATACCTCAGTATTTTAGCCCCGTTTGTGGTTGGAAGTGTTTGTCCATTGAGTGCCGAGACCACTCAATATCGGGTGTCGTAACCCGTTTGCTACTTGGATACTATAACAGATACGAAATATGGGATTCCATTTAATATTTCTTCATTCATCTTACCACGTCCATTATTATTTGAAATGTTTAAGGGTATTAAACCAGAAAAAAAGGTTGTGCAATCTGCTTAGAACGCATTTATTCAATATGCATAATTTATATAAGTAGGTACTCACAGGAATTCATCGCAAATTAAATATTTGCAAATGTTATGTAACCAAAAATTTTCTTGAACTTTCATTGGGATTAACGACGAATTTAATTTATCTCACTTGATCCGCGTATTTTAAAGATCTGCGTACGATGACGCATCTATAAATAAAATTCTTTGTTAATTAAATGTGAGGTCAATATTACTCTCAAGGTCGATCGTGCGTAGGAGGGTCAGACCTGTTTATGAGATATGGAAATTCTTTAGGGGGACGACGAATTATGAAGAGAATGAACTAGAACTGGGTATTTATGGGTGTTGTTGTATAAAATAAAAGGCAGGATGCTAGCTAAACCTAATACCTGGCCCTAGGCCGTGAAGAAAACAAATCTAATGTGTAGGTTAAAAAGCTGTGGTATGGTAACGCATTGCAAACGACCATTGGAAGAACATCAACATAATACAACCTCAAACAAAATTATGAACTTGGAGGTCAGATGTCAGAGTCGATGAGCTACATTTTTCACATTAACGTATAGAGGCCTGACACACTTGCTAATGACATGAAATGTACAATCCTATCGTTTTCAAATGTACCGGCGGCGATAACTTACTATAAAGTGTACGCCACACATCCTCCTGCGACCAATAGGTAGTTAGGTACGTTATAAATGATATTATTTCCATACGTTGTAATACTCGCAAGTTCACGGTGAATCGAACGTTTACAATTTAATCACTCTCCACGCTTGGATAACACGTAATTTACATATTTTGTACCCGTTACCGGATACTAATTAATTTTCTTTACCACACAATTAACATAAAATTTTGTTTGTTCTAAAATTACTGCATTAATAAATGCGTTCTTATTTCCTCGTTTAATACTACCGACGGCTTTGGCAACTTAAAACCAGCGGTAAATTAAAAAAAAAAAAGATTTTACTACGTTGAAATGATTATTTTCATTATTCTAGTGGCAAACCTCTTCAGTCAAAGTAAAAGTCACTTGTCTTACGTCGCGAGCCGCAGCTTTAGGCGTCAATATGCAGTAGCCTTTAGCGACCGTGTCAACAGGTCGAGAGCTGTAAATCATTTACATTTTACGAGCTTTTGTGTGTTTTCTTCAACTCGTTTAAACTAACTCCGTATAATTTGACTTCATTTAAACCTTGATGGGCCTTTAATTACAAGTCAAATAACAAGATAACAGCTAGTTCATCAAGTGCTTTTGTTAATTAGTGAGAGATAGTTTTTCTTGGAGCAGAATATGACGCACCTTGGGAGAGAGGTCAGCATTCGACTCATACTGGCTGAACAATAGAGAGGGAATTGAGGAGAAGAGAAATATTTCTGTAATGCTTTGTTAGTTTAAGGTTAAAAGGGTTTGTTGGAAAACTAATAGGTATTGAGTTGCGAATATTTTTCTAGCGTTTCTTGCGAAACTTAATCAGGGTCATGTTTGGTCAGCTAAAAGTGTATCGATTTCTGTCGTGCCTAATAGACTAGTATTTACCTAAATGTGTCTGTCTGGGACGCCTGCCGCGCTGTCTGTCTGGAACTGACGTCGCTAGGCTTGCCCGGGGCAGTTCCATTTCCTACTAATGTTCCTGGAAGTGTCTGTGAACACTATTTCTGCCCCGGTTAACTCTGAAACGTTTCGTTATTAGTTATTTGTGTCAGGGATCGGCAATCGAATTAGCCTAATAGGCGTATAGCATTAATGCTAGATCACTTTGTTGATAACTTTGTTTCTGTTATAGATTGACCTGTTTAGTAAACGATGTCATATCGTGATGTCGAAGGTGGTCATAAAACCAAAGTGTTATTAATTTTCAACATTCACAAAAAGCTTTAATTTTTGAAATTTGACTAGCACTTTTAGATAATATGCCCTTATCAATAGTATTTGAGTTGAAATTTTAAATGTTGAAAACATTTTATTCATTTCTTAAAATGTTGTAAAGAGTCATGTTATCTGCTAATTTTTTATCTGTAATCCCAACAATGATGCCAAGTCTCACAAAAACATATTTTGAAAAATATATTTTATCAAAAAATTCAAAAATACGTAGCTACTTAATTTTTCTTACTTGGTCGCGGTATGGCCTTGCTCCGATTTTTGTAACCTTTTCATGAATAGATTGTAACTCCGGGGTTGACTTTTATTGCTACTTTTTAAATTTTCTTGAGTCTTCGGTCCAATATCCTACTACTCTACGACTATTACAAATGCGCAAGTTTGTGAGAGTGGATCGATGCATGTTTGTACAATGGCTCTACCGACTAGACTGTCCTTCCTTCCTCTCTTTCAAGCCTTTCGTATTCTCCTACTGGCATGAGACTCCCCTAATCGACGCCACTCCCTCCGGCCCTGGGCTCTTTTTATCCAACAGTTTTCCGCTGTCTTTAGTTGCCACTCAGGGGTAGACTTTTATTGCTACTTTTTAAATTTTCTTGATTCTTCGATCCAACATCCTACTGCTCTACGACGTAAATGCGCGAGTTTGTGAGAGTGGATCGATGCATGTTTTTACAATGGCTCTACCGACTAGAGTCTAGTCACTAGACTGTCCTTCCTTCCTTTCTTTCAAGCCTTTCGTATTCTCCTACTGGCATGAGACTCCCATAATCGACGCCACTCCCTCCAGTCCGGTCCTGGGTTCTTAATCCAACAGTTTACCGCTGTCCTTAGTTGCCACCACGTCACTTAAAAAAGTTATGAAGCACGTTTACTTAGGGCACCAATAACTTGTTTCTGTGTTCTTTAACTTTACTGCACATCGCACAATTCATTGGCAGATTGAAATGTTTGAAGGTTTGCAGTGATTATATCTGTTATATCGGTCGCGCGGTTCATTCACTCCGCACGCGGCTGCGACACGGACAAGCGCCATTCATAATGTAATTATATTTACGAGTTGATCATTAAAACTGTTATCGCGGTTATTGAATAAAAGTATACGTTATTGTACCGAAACGATGCCCTGTTGCTTTGTGCTTAGGCTTCTTAATTTTTTTTTAATAGAAGCCGCGAGCGCATACTAAATGCTAAAGGACCGGACCTTCATTAGTTGGTCGCCCCAAATGAGCCACTCTGTACATGTGTGTGTAGTCGTGTGTACATATTGATATTACAATAACCCCCAGTGACGTATCACTTGAACGTAACGTAACAAATAAATCACTGACATTTTTGCAAAAAAGGTTCATTTCAATTAGTTGCATTGATCATTTTATATACAGGCAGCACATAATATAATGAATAGTGAATTCCATCTGTAAAATAAAGGTTCATTTTCGTATTAAATAAATAGATCTCAAAACTTTTTTGATACCTATGACACATTTGGTAAAATGAAACTTACATAATGTAGCATTCTCGTATAAATCCGAAATTAGTGGCGCTACCGAGCATACGTGAGCCCACTTTCCATTTAAAATGAATGTAAAATTTCACAAATTTTTCGTTCGTAAAACGTTTTCATCATTTAGTGAGTCGGCCGGTGGATTCATTCCTGTACGATCTATGTCTAATAAAGACTATAATGTACGTGGAATTTTACATTTAAAACTTTTTCGGTTTAAGCCCCTGCAAGGTTTCATAAAAATATGAGTAGGTTAATAGGTATAATAAAATTGTAAGGTGGATAACAGTAAGTAACTGTACGAACTAAAAGGCTTCTTGAATTCAAGGCTTATAAACTGACTGTGTGATATAGGTAAAGATCAATCCTTTGACGCGTTAAAAAGGACAAATCAATATAAACTACTTCATTTATGATGTTTAGGAACATAACTTACCGCCCTTGTGAAACTAATTTTAAGACACATTTAAGTAATTTGTGCTATGACGTCAATGCAATCCTTATTATTTTATTTTCGTTTGACCTTTCTGCTCTTGTTCGATTACAAGTTGTATTCAGTATCGAATAGAATGAAAATAATAAAGTGAATGATAACTCCGCCATCCGTTACCTTTGTAATGTTATTGTGACTTTTTTATCCTTTCCAATTTTTATAAACAACAATAAGTGTATGATTGACAATAAATTAATAATTCGCAAGGTTAACGTTTTTTATCGCTTAATACTCTGCAATTTTATATTGGACATACATAAGTAAAAATAAAAAAACTCAAGTTACTGTTACAAACTCATATGTAGATATGTATATGTTCATATGCTAGCAACGTCAATGGCCCTTTGTATGTAAAACGGATGTACTTTGCAGATTCCTGTGTCTAGAGGAGAAATCTATGTCTAGTTCGGCGGGACTTTCTTTGAAAATATCGCGAGTCGCTATGTCGTTTCTATAATTTTACGAGCATGAAAGCTGTCGAGTTGATAATTGAAGTGCGAACGCTGTAAATATGCGTTAGTGTCCCCTGCTTTCCCAACAACTGCTTCAAATGCTGATATTATTTCATTTAGATTATAGTAGAACAGAATATAGTCGGTACTTCAATAATTTTCATTTGCCCAACTGTTGTCATATTTTTCTGAACTGAAAATAGACTTGATTAATCTAACACTAATCTTAAAATTGAACATAGCGGCGAATTAAATTTCATCACCAGTTTTGCAGAACACGAACTCGATGCAAGCGACTTTAATTATGTAATTTAATTAACTGCAACTGGGTTTCGACAGAGACGAATGTAGGATAGAGATAGACGATTAGGGGCGAAGCCCGATTGTGGAGGATGAAAATTCCTTCACACTACAATACCCAGTGGCCGTAATGCGATAACGAGATTTTTCCCCGATTGCAGCTCGAATAATATGAACATGATCCATTTTATGAGACTATTCAAAGAATTTTATGACTGTTTAATAGACTTAATTACAGTGAATTTATTAACTGCATTTCATTCAGTTGGTACTTTATCAACTACTTCGCTACGTTATCTCGTATTACAAACGTTAAAATAATGTAGAATTTCACTTGATTTCAAGAAATTGTACTAAATTCAAGATTTCCTAGAATCTCTAGGATTCTAGTGGTCACCTTTTCTGAATAGTAGTCTTCGATTTCCTGTTTTCACGGAATCTGTCTTACTCTGTCAGCTTCTTGGATTGAAATCAATTAACTCTTAAATTTGCTAAAGTAGAAACAACATTTTTGTCCGCATTCTGACGACCCGCTTCTTGCTCTATATTCTTTTATTTCCGTATGCATATCGGAATATGCTGCCGGGTTTATTATTTGGCAACTTGAAACACGCGTCACTTCTTTGACGTTCATTTGGGAGGAATACGGAGTTTAAAAAATGTCTGATGTATGGTGTATTTTTTGGGTTTGTTTTTCTTTTCACAACCTAACACGAATGAACTAAAGGTACAAAAGGAAGATTTCCCAATAATTCACAAATCTACAGTGATATATAAAGGAATTATCAATTTTATTTAATCTGTTTTATTAGTTACTTGAGTCCATGTCTATCTATGTTATGTAAACGTTAATTATCACTGTTCATCCATAGGAAAATTTGTTGTACTTGTATCAAAGTCATCCTACTGTTTATAACGACGTTGTAAATTCGCCAAATACAAACAAACAATACAATATTCACCACACCGCGTGCATTGAATGTGCTAACCGCAGCTAATCAAACAATCTTCTGTTTGTTACAGGTACTATGACTGTCTGCGACGCACACAGTGAGTCAATCGACGGTACTCGTAGAACGGCGCTCACAGACAAATCGATCTTCGCTCTTTCACTTGCGAAATAAGAAAAGTTTGCTTCATTTTATTTGCATTGAAAACTACGTAATAACATCACGTACATGAAACCTGTCGAGATACATACGTGTCGAATGTTTGCATTTGGAAATATTGCAAATAAATTGCACATGTCTACGTTTTCTCGCAATTATTAATCGCGTGTCTGACACAATTGATTCGCCAACATCACTTTTCGTACACCAAATAGCGTGCGGTTCGTCTATGAGCGCCGTTTTACTCACCAATTAGTCAACAAAATCTAATAATCTCCAATCATCATAATTCTACTAAGGTCTGTCGCCTGTCCTTATGTGTGTAAGTGTGTCAGGCTATCTACAAAATACAGAACAGCCAATAACAATGACGCATACACGTGAATTAAATTAATGCATCAATTTTGTATACCTATAGTTAGTTATGCGACTGGCTGGATGTTCGGCTATTATTAATATTCTAATGTGCCATTTAAATTTAAACGCATACTTCTTTTATTATGAAAATGTAAAGAAATATGGAGATTTTAAAGTAGTTATTGGCTTACAGTCACGTTATATGAGTTAAGCCTGAATCTTAACTGGAACAGTAAAAACTGGTACTTACAGTAAAAAATATCTTAATATTAGTTAACACAGGTATTATAAATTAGTTCAGGATATAGGCTTCAATTATTTCTGTTTAGGCATTAGTCATTTAGTTATTATCGGCAACTTAGTTCTTAGCCAACGGACGGAAGGAGTTTATCATAATCTGCCCGCCGACGGTGTTGATCTAATTAGACAATCTAGATAATGTCGGTTTTTCTTACAATTTTTTTAGTCTGCTTTATATTATTTATAGCTTAGGTTTGTTTAGTTAGCATAAGAACGAAATTATATTAAAGGTTTAATTAAAACTTTCGGTGGGTTTCAATAAACTATCGTTGGTTGTCTTGTGGATATAGTCCTACTACAGTTCCGTCGCCGAGATTTATCTGGTAACTTTAGTAGGGCTATCCGTATCCGACGATAGGTTATTGGATTCCACCGTTAGTAACGCTCCCGCCAAGATAAGTTGCAGCGACAGAGCGTCTCACGGATTGAAGTTCTACATAACATGTCATGTTTTATGGCAAGGCAAACCATACATCAGTTTTAGTTTTATTTTGATATTCATACCATATTACTTATGTTACAAAAGTTATTTTAAGGTAATGTTTCATTGGTTTCATTATGTACACGTAAAAAACATCTCATCCTTTAGCGAAAAGACAAGAGCCATACGGTAAATGTAGGTCGTTTAATATAAAAAATATTAGGTTGGATGGTCCAATCATAATATTATTAGTATTTAATGAAGATTTTTAGCATTAAAATAGGTGAAGAATGGAAAATTGGTCTTTGGGATAGAAAAAAATGCATGTTTAAACGGAACAATGCAAGATACGTCGCTAGTGTTTTAGACTTAGCCGACCTTTCATTAAATTATTACGTATATTTTAATCTGATTAGGTGAAAATTTCAGACACAATTAATTTTAAATAATCTAGATAGTCGGTATAACATCATAATAATATAGGTACCTTGAAGACGATGCTTACTGGTAGCGCCACCTAGCGTCTAGTAGCTACACTTCTATTTCAACAGTTTCCCCCGTTTGCCAATAGAGGGTGCGCATGCTTTATTAACGTTTTTAGTTTTTACATTTATTGCCGAAGCTTAAAAATAATTATATTTAGAATTTACGTTCTGTTATATTGATTAATCTTCGTTTTTTTTCATCTTTATAAGAATAACCATTTTTTTCTGTTTGATATTCTAAATTTTACGGTGTAAACTCGGTCGATTAAGGTGTCATCTTCTATAATATTAATAACTTTATGATATTAATAAATGTAACTTGATTTACTCATATTAATTTGAAAAATCAATAGATATTGTGTACCGAAGAACATTTACGACACTTCCGACATGAGCCCGGATAGCTCAGTCGGTAGAGCATTGGACTTTTAATCCAAGGGTCCAGGGTTCAAGTCCCTGTTCGGGCGGTTTTTTATAGAAATTTGATCGCAAAGAATATTATTATTATAAAACTTATTTTACACATTTTGCGGTACCTAAGCATTAAAACATAAAATGTGAACATCCCGTAAAAACGTTCTACAAATAAATATTGAACGACCGCGAAAAAATGTAAATTTAAGTTTTCCATGTTTTTTGAACAATAGCAAATGGCTGGTGCTTTTTCCGCAAATATGAAATGCATTCGTGTAATATCTACCTACTGTGCACTTTCTTAACAAGATCAACCTTGTTATAATGCTTTGTAAATTAATAGTTTTGTATAGATTTTGGAAAGTCCTCTTTTGCCTGTCAGGAAAGATTTAAAAAATAGTTACGAAAAAATTTTTGTGTAATTTTCATAATTTATTTCCTTAAATACCCAGTAGGTAACTTATAAGGGTGGCCCTTATCCACTACAGGACTACATACGAATGGCTAAGATTATTATCGTGAATATGTCGTTATATTAATCATATTGCCATATCCAACATTAAAAGAAGATTTTAATTACAATTTATTTTACGAGTATCACAAGAAATAACTAAAGCAGTGTAAGGAAGCAACCCATTAAAGTAATCAAACACACTTGAGTAAAAGTGTTTGTTTTGTTAACCCAAACAAGCACTTTATCTGTGCTAATATGTATTTAGGCCTAATACGTTATTATTTACAACTTTTGACTATAACCGATAAGTTACTAATTTTTGTAATAAATACTGAACATAATTACAGAAATAATAAGGAATAATGGTTTTATCATAATGGAAACAACACCATGAACGCATTCATTATTTTTTGCGGCAAACTTGAGCGTTTTTGACGAAGATTAGTTCAGAATAATATCCGTGGACCGGATAGCTCAGTCGGTAGAGCATTGGACTTTTAATCCAAGAGTCCAGGGTTCAAGTCCCTATTCGGGCGGAATTTTTGTTCAAAAGCAAATTCAATAATGATTTCTATTGTAATCAATGGGGAAACCGGGGAAACAAACAGGTAAACAATAAAAAATAAATAGAGCTACACACAAATTGAGTTATTATGTAGGTAGGTACTGTGTCCTTTTTATTGAGTATGTTTTGTAGTATTACTTACAGTACTTTGATCATGTTTTACTTTATACCTAATGCTGGTCTCTGCTTACAATTTTGTCCGTGCCCTTTAGGTCCCTTTTTGTTTCCGTTACCGTAGTTAAAATAAATAAATTAACTGTAAGCTTTTTCTGATTTAAAAATTAAATTAATTACAATCGGCCCAGAGGTCTGATCGAAAAAAGTTTCATACAGCATTAGGTCTGCATTGTGCATTTTCACTTTATCCTGAGTAACATTGATCTTTAATTCCATATTGCCATGAAATTAAATCACAATCAGCTAAAAGCTCAACAGACCAAAAGACAGGCACATGAGAATCAATTTTAAATCTTTTTTCCAGACAAAGGATACTTCTTCTCTTGGCGGGACCCGGCGCTCAGAGGAGTGGAGGAGGACTGGCTGAGCGCGAGGAACTACTGCCGGCAGCGGTGCATGGACCTCGTGTCGTTGGAGACCAGCGATGAGAACGAGTGGGTGAAGGCGCGCATCGTTCAGGATAAGGTGAGAGCTCGCTGTTTTGATGGAGAAAATTTGATAAGTCCTTTCGGTACAAACCAGCCTTTAACGCCGGGCTGGGGTAACAAGTAACAACTACAGCTACCAAACCGCACCAACATATACCACTTTTGTAGACAAACTTGTCGCTCAAATTTCACGTTGAAATATTTGCTCCTAGAGAGAAGTGGCTGATACTCGTAATAACAAAAACGCTGAAAATTCCTGCAAAACTTAGCT
>DWIY01000542.1:0-12739 GCA_018248615.1 Erynnis brizo brizo
TCATAAATATATATTATTATAAGAAGTAGATTATTTTCTCTTTTATTTTTAATTCATAATACTTAATTTTTCTTTTTCACTCATAGTTTCCTGAAAAAAATTAAAACCACCATTATTTGTGTTTCATTTACTTTCACATACTTTTTTTCATTAAAATAACTGTAAACAATAATGAATGTGAAAAAAATTCTTAAAATCGAATGATTTTTTATATATTTTTATATTTATAGAAATTGTACAATTTTAAAATCAAATAGTTACAGTTCCAGTCAGTACGTATCTATGCCTTACATTACTTTTTTTGGCCTGTATTGCTGGATTAACAGTCCCCCGTTGGAACAAAACAAAAACAAAAACGCGTCCAAATCTATCCACAGGTTTGGCCTCTACAGATGCGTGAAATTTATGACACCCCTCGGTGTCAGGGGTTAAAAACATATTTTTTTACACAAATCTCTCGTGTTTCACGGCCACACTTAGGTAAGATCGTTAAACAAACAAAACGATGCGGCAACGGAATACTTTAAGGAGCACTGGATTATTCTCGCCGCACTGGGGCGCGGTTTTATCTACTAGAAACTCCAGTGTTATTTCTGTTAGCGTATTCAAAATGGATTGTTGAATGCGAAATGGAAACTTGCATTATGAATGTTATCTAACACGTACCAAATGATGTAAAATCCGTCGTAGAATAGAGTTGAGTTTTACATTGTACACTCGGGAAAGCCTTAGTGAAAAGTATTTCAGAAAATTTAACCTCCCTTTTATTAACCTTTATTTATTAACCTTTGCAAATAAACTAATTTATAAATGTACATCATTATTCTAGTCGAAGAGTGGTTAAAATTATTAGTTTACGCCATCTCAAAAATTATTAAGATAATATATTTTATTGTAGTAGTGTATTTTTTGTGTAGAATCGATACCAAAAATACTACCAATTATGACGAGTATTTTTCACTATTCTAGTTGATATTTTCACCATTTATTTTATTTTAATTTTAGAATTTATTCATCACATACCAATAATTAATATAATTTGACGTTTTTGAACTGATTTTAGCGACTATTTTCACCACATATATTTTTGATTTATATAGGCGGATTTCACCACTTGTAAGTTTTGACAAGTCTAATAAAATTGTTTTCCTCTACAGCGGACAGCAGAGCGCGTATAGTATGCTACTTCAGCAATTGGGCGGTGTACCGACCTGGTGTAGGGCGTTATGGCATAGAAGATATCCCAGTTAACATGTGCACACACATTATCTACTCATTCATTGGAGTCACTGAGAAAACCAACGAAGTCCTCGTCATAGATCCTGAGGTTAGTATTTGTTCCATTAGTCACATGTTTTGATCGATGGTTAATATATCTGGGCAAAAAAGGTCCTCGAATGGCGACCACGTTTAGTTAAAAGGAGAACAGGCCGCCCTCCTACCAGGTGGACTGACGACTTGAAGAAGACAGCGAGACACCGCTGGATTCAGAGGGCCCGACCGGTGGAGTGGCGTCGATTAGTTGAGGCCCATGTCCAGTAGTGGAATATCAAGGGCTGGAAGGAATGAAATTTATCTGGCTTGTCCAGTGGAGTTTATTATAATTGCAATTACAATGGAACTAAAAATAACCTAAATAGCCTTAATCATTAAATATATCTATTTACAGAATATAATACAAAATTTTATTTACAGAATATTGGTTTTATGCTGCTAATATAAAAAAGAAACAAATTCAATCATGATGTAAACTTTTCCAAATGTATTTTATGTCAATTTACCTGAGTCATCATCAGAGGCTTGGTCATAATCCTTGAAGAATCATCCTTTTGCTTTTTCTGGTCTGCCAAAATCTGATTGAACTCCATAGCCTTTTGTTTGGGGCTACTAGCGGCTACTGGCACTTCACAAATCTTCCATGGATTCTTGGGCTTATCAGGAGGGCTGCCAATATTGAGTTTATTTGTAAAGTATTCATCTAAATTCTGTGGTGATGAATCATTACCCTGCATTGCCAATTTCTTTCTTTGTTTCTGTGAGAGTTTAGGACCAACGTGACTTATGAGCACACTTCCAGTGTTTCTAGCGAATTCATTGATTGGGCTGCTTAAGGGTGATACAGACATTCGTGAAGTCGTAGGCACATTTATCTCTTGGCTTGCGATGGCACCAAAAGAGCTGTTTTTAGTAATTTTTACAAATGACTCAACGGGAGCTTCATTCAAAATCTCATTTGCACTGGTTATTGCTTTCAGTCGTGCTTGGACTATCTTCTGCTGCTTCTGTTGTGAGGATGGCACCTCAATCCATTTCTCTTTCTCGCGAGGAGCTTTCTTCTCTTCTTTAGATATTGAACTCAATGACAGTGTGACATCCCCAGATGTATCATTGGACAAGTCTAAAGAAGTTACAGAACTGACAGACTCATAGCGCATTCTGGCTTTTTCGTTCTCAGTGTACTCTATCTTTTTCGATGTCTTACTCTTTTTTTTGATCTCCATAAGACTGTCATCTCTCTTCATATCCTCATCTATAATGTCGAGATCAACTGGACAACTCTTTGCACACTCATCTATTGTTTCATCGTCTGGGCAGTTGCAGAATGGAGTAATAATCCTTGAAGACATAATAGGATTGAACTTGCAATAGTACTTTGTTATGTCTTCTAGAAGAGTGTCTTCTAATAAATCAAGGGATCGGTTTTCAAGGATACTACCGATGTTTAAGGATATGAATTCCATGCAGCACTGTTTGAGCTGGGATGCGTTGTATGTGTGAGCAAACTGACACAGTTCTGTGCAGTTCTTGAGTGTTATGAGGTTAGCCAATGTTACCTCACACATTTCTCTGAGTCTACTGATGAACAGCTGGTCGGAAACAATGAGCATGCTGCAGATGAAATCAATACTGTCAGAGGATTCCACTTCGGGGCATGTGTCTGTATATAGAAAGTTGACCACAGGCAGTAGAATTCCGTGATTTATTGGCAGAGTCACAGTGGATAGCAGCTTGCTCTGTAATCAAAAGAAATGTGGTTAAAATTTACTTGTGCTAAAGTGCTAATTATCTATTTATTTAAAAAAAAATAGAAAATATCACATGATTTTTCCATTAGCTCACCTCAGTCCAAGAATGCATGAACATGCCTTGGAAGTACTCCAGCCGGGCAGCCAGGACGCACTTATGGGCAGATATCAGCATTCCATCCTTGGAGCAAACATTTGTATCGACCAGTTCTGGAAAACTCTCACGGTCCCACGACAAAGATGTCTTCGTGTATGTTGCGCTCTCCTTCAGATACACTGTGCCATCTCTGTAACTAAAATGCAATTAAAGTTATAGTTTTTGAATAAGTGAATGTAAGTAAAGCATGACAGTTCCCTTAAATTAATACACTTACTAGAATTTCTCAAGCAGTTTGTGCAAGCCCATAACTTGTAGCCTCTTTGCAGTAGCTTGCACAAGTTTAACAGGATCACAGTACTGATGTGTGCGTGGTGGCGTTTCAGCGTTACGCCGCTTGTTCTTCTTCTTGTCTTGTCGCTTGTATACTTCGAACGCCGATATCTCTGCTGGGATCTCTGTAAATAAACTACTAAATAATAAACTACTAAATGAAGGTACAAAAAAACACAAACAGGTTGACCACCGAAAGCGCAACTCTCTCTGTCTGCGGTGTGCGGAAGGGATTGAAACTGACCAATTAGCAAGTTTCCTGCCGGCCGCCGACACAGAGTTTGAAAAACGAACTTGCGCGTTTTTTTTTTTTGTTCTGTGTCGGGGTTAGTCGGCGGCAGGCAAGGGACTAGCTTATAGGTAAGTTTCCTTTTCCTCGCCTCTAACTTTAATCATAATGATAATTGTACTTTAGTTGATAAGTCATTGTAGCACCACTGCCAGCATACAAACCCTGTAGATCTTTCACTTATCTCCATTGTGCATAAGTTTAGGAATGCTCATTGTCATTATTCAAGGCTACGCTCCTGGTCCTCGTGAATATTAACACACCTGCATAATATTGCTATTGATTTAGTATAAAAAATAACCTCTTGTATTGTGAAGAGCTCACCTATGATATCAGCATCCAAATCAACATTATTCTCCGTTCCTTTCTTTACTATGCCAGGCAGATCTTCCTTCCTTATTTTCAATCCGTTAGGTCCTAGTTCAGCAACATCACAGGACCCAGTGTACATGTACCTCAGGACTCTATCAAATACCTCTGGGTGAACATTCTCTAACGTTATTAGTGGCTTGTGGTCTTCTGTAGAACGCGCGTCTTGATATAGTTTGTAGAGATGCTCGCTACTTGATGCAACAATGAATATGTGAGCCGGAAATAGTTTTGCACCAACCTGAAAAAAATTATCATGTGTTAACAGCAGGATAAAATGAATTTGGGGTGTGAATGCTGTTAACTGTGCTAGCTATAGTGGGTTTGGAAAAAATATATTATTATTGCTGTTCTATTTCATTCCTTTTCCTATGGTTATAAACTTGCCAGCTTCAAATAAGTCAACAGTACCTTAAATACAACATCATGTAGTATATCATCCTCTGCAGCAGTCTCCAATAAAGATTCCATATGTTTGGAGAAACTTGATGGTAACAAATCGGGCAGCGATGTCAGCCCACATGTGGGTTTAACCTGAAAATAAAAATACAAAACTAAATAAGACTAATCTATCAATGCTTGTAAATATATCATGAGGAAATATATCATCATACAATATCACACTAAAATTTACTACAGTCTAAGTAAATTTAATACTAATGGTGGGTTTCATTGATATCTTTCACAAGTTACAGACCTAGTAAGAAAACTAAAGCTATACCTGCAAGCAAGCAAAGTTCAAACCGTCGCTGTCCACAGCAATAGACACAGCCCGGTGCACATTCGGTATCTTGGTGATCCTGACACTAGTACAGTCGTCCTTCTCTAGAAACTTGACAAGCGCTGACTTGGTGGTATCCTTGTCTCTTTCCTTCTTGACGGGTTGGGGGGCGGCGGGCGTGGTCTTGCGGGAGATGTTGCCGATGTACGCCTCACCAAATTTAGTGGTGAAATACAATGCGTCGTGGGTCAAAGCCACGTGAGTCACCACCGTCTCGTGGCTTAAACCGAATACGCACCTGGAAGTTAATGTTAAGGTTTGCTATCATTGCTTGATCAACTCTTGCACCTGTCACTTTACAATCCGGACTTGGTCCTTTAGTCACTATTATTCATTCCCATTTGTCAGATAGCAGTTTAGGAGTGCAGGGGCCACTATCCATAGTATTGAACTACATACATTATTCTATGGTTGCTAGGTCTACAACTCTTTTTAGTTCCCTGTCCACTGTTGGTCTTTTGTCAAGGGCTGTCTGTCACACGCATACTCTACTGAGTCGTCTAAACGTGGATTGGCGGAAATTTTTATATAGGGTTTTGGCGTGTCATTGAAAACATATTACTGGCAACTGTGGGAAAAGGAGAATGAAAATCTTGACATCGACCACGCTACAGAAGACAGAAAAATTGGTGTTGTCAGATAAAGATGAATCGTCGATTTTGAAGGTTTTTATTTTTCTGGTACCTATAGCTATATCTTATAATCTAATAATCTATATATTTTACCTTGTAAGTCGGTTAGAGGTGTCCTGCCAAATGAGTAGTTGTCCAACGTTAGTGAGTAGAAGAACGGTAACACGGGAATAAACACCCTGTTCGCTCATTTTCGCCTCGACGCACACCTGCCGAAGGTTTATCTGCCTGATGGTAACAAAAATATTATTGAATAAGTTAAGGTGCTCAATACTTAAAGCGAAAAGATAAAGCGGTGACAGTTCAGAATAGATTTGGGTTGAATATCTCAATAATCTTGAATCTTGATATTATTGCGAGATTGATTCGAGTTAGTTCGAAACTAACTCGATTGATTCGAGATTATTGCAAGATTGATTCGAGTTTGTTTCGAGATTGATTCGAGATTATTGCAAGATTGATTCGAGATTATTACGAGATTGATTCGAGTTAGTTTCGATTGATTCGAGATTGATTCGAGATAATTGCGAGATCCAAGCACTCTGCATAAATTAAAAGGCAGGTCACCGCATTTCGAGCATAAAAGTACTCACTTGATAGCAATCTTCTTACAAATGTGTTTGTGTAGTAAGTACACATCTCCTCGACTCGTTGTTAGTACTGTGGCCGCGTCACCAGCATCGACCAATTGCAGTGTGCATTCTTCCTTGTTATTCATTGATATCGCCACCTGAATATGTAACATAAAAGTTATTAAAAACTTGCTCAAGAAAGTCTAATTTAACATCTACCTGTTAGAAAAGGTAGGAAGTATTATTCAGGTCAGATAGATATCAATATCAAGATGACCGGTGGTATTGCTTGCGCACTTCGCCAAGCCCAAGTTGCGGAAAAATTATGAACTAATTTATTTTACTGACATCTGTAATGAATACTGTCAATGTCATGTTTTTGTGTCAATGAGCTTGCAAAACTTTACCAAACTTGCAACTTGCAATTTGGCTGACGGGTTACAGACAAGCTTACCCTTTTAGGTGACTGTACAATTTTGTCCTCCTGCGAATGTCCCAGTTGTCCTATATTTGTCCCCCAGGTGTATACACCTCTCGAGTTCCATACAACGGCATGTGACCGCCCAGCCTTCAGCCCTATTGGCTGGGACAGTTTGATCACCGGTTTGACTGTGGGTAACTTGATTGTAGATGGCGTTTTCGCTGCAGACGCGCTTACGTTTTCGTTGTTGAATGAGTATTGCACTACCTGTAATAAGCAAAAAAAATACATTAGGTTAAGGTTAACGCAGTAAAATTGAAACAAAATTCGCACAGACACAGGTCGGCACCAGAAAGAATTATCAACAACATGTTTTGTTTGTGCCGGCCAGCATTATGTAGGTTCATTTTTGTTTCGCGCGATCTAGTTTTCCTAGCGACATCTATCAATGCCGGGGCTTTCTGGTTTTGGTAATGAATACTTCTGTCTATTCGTTTATTCGTTTCGATGTTGGCTAAGTTACGTACTTAAAGATATGAAAAGCTGTTAAGACTCACTCTGCAGTGGGCCACTAGGTTTATGACTCCTCCCCTCACAATAAGAAGTATGTCGACCTTAGTCCACCACGCTGATCTATGGCGGGCTGGTGGACTTGACATTGTGGAGAACTCTTAGGCATGCAGGTTTCCTCGCCATGTTTTCGGGCAAGTAAAAATAAAAAAAAAGTCTCACCGCTCCACTCTGCAACAGGAACACGGTAGAATTGAGTGTGATGGCGGCCTGTACACATGGTTCTGGGAGAGATAGTAGTACGGGGCGAAGCGCCGTCGCCTGAGGTCCCCCAGCCCGGGCCACTTGCCCCCCACACCAGGCGTCGCACGCCTCCTCATTGCCGGAGAGCCACACGCTATGGAACTTGCCCAGGCACACCTGGAAACATAATAATAAAGGGATATGGCAGCCATTGGCTTGTATACAGAATTTGAGCATTTCAATTTTGTAGCTAACGGTGAGTCTTAATAATCTAACTTTAGTCTTACTAACCTATTGTTGGTTTTTTATTAAGTAGCAAAGAGGCATGCACGCCGCCTTATGTTAAGTGGGCACTGCTTACATAAACTGATTGATGGACTTTGATTTGTGAACATGCAATTTTGTAGAACCTTAAGGCTGGTTTCACAGCTATGCGGTAGACCCGCTCCGGCTGCCCGCACGGCGGGAGACCCGTACGGGTAGCGCCCGCAGTGCTCTGAAACGAGGTTCAGAATGATACGGTTGCTAGCTAGGCAGGCGCGTTGGCATTGTACGGGCGCCACCCGGAGCGGGACCCGTACGGGACAAACCGCCACTTCTAGCGCCACACATGTGAAAGCAGCCTCATGCATGTAGATTTCCTCAGCTCCCCGTACACTCCTAAGATTCTAAGTTAGTTTCAATTATTTTTTTAGTATTAAAAATAAAATAAAAACAGCAAATAAATAAGATTTAATTCAATGAATCACATGCGGGCATATATTGTCACCGTGAGCGTTCGGCGTGAATGTATACGACTGCCTCGGGTTCAATGCCGACACGACTCTAACGATTTTCTTCGGCGGTTCATCAACAAATATCATATTATCCAACGAAGAATTCGACGTCACCACACCTGTCTCTTCTTTACCTTTCGGCATCAATGACGCGAGACCTCCGGACATAGCATTGATTAACGGTTCCCCTCGTATAATGCAATACGCAAATAAAATCAGAATCGAATAAAACAGTGCCAATAAAATGATGTAGAACACGATTTTTCCTTTATTATTCTTGATAGCGATTTGTAATGCGTCAATACAACCGAAGTCTTTATGCGTCAGAGTGTCTGCATCGTCGCTTTTACCGCACTCTTTCGATACTGGCACCAGGCCAGTTCTATTCTCCAACTTGCAACATTGTACTGGATAAATCCATTCTGGATTCGCTTTACGCCAGTCAGAATCTATGAAATTCGTATAGCTCGTAGCCCCGCAGCATTCGTAGTTGACCATGACGTAGTCCCAAAAGTGCGTGATAACATCGTTTTCTCTACCGTAACTCTTCTCTATCGTTGTGCGCAAATAGTTTCGGGTTTTCTCATTGCCCGTCTGAATGTTGTACATGCCGGATATGAAGAATATCCAGAAAGCGGCTGTCGATATGACTGTCACGAGGAAAATGTAGGATTTTATTGCACATTTCATCTTGCAGCCGGCGCCTAAAATGCCGCAGCAAGACGTCAACATCGTTAACGCTGCCACCGGTATCAGGATGGTAGTTAGGGGAGTTACCCACAGTTTTAGATTCACAAAATTTGCTACGGATGACACGAATGAACTCCTTATCACTGTATAATTGACTTCGCGGAAAAACTCAGTGTTGATCGCACACCACACACAAACCACGCACAGAATTAGACCTATTATGAAAAACAATATATTTGTGAAGCTGAGGCATGTTCGCGGTAGACCAACAGTGTGCATCTTTGTTAGTTGATATCAATAAAATATAATAATTAATTTATTCGTATTTGTAATTGACAAGACTGTCATTTTTATATTTCTGTCACAACTTTTAATAGCCAATTACTAAAAGAATATGAAGACTGTAATGAGGCTATAATATTACGAAAGGACCCACTATAACTAGGAAAATTCAGGATTATATGCTATACAATAATTCTTTACATAATTATAAGAAATGACTGCAGTAGATCACTAGTGGGTTGCAATTAGGATACTCGTTTGCATATTTAATCCTCTAATCTAGAGCCTGACTCCCTTCTTACCTGTTTAACATTAACGTTGGTCCGGCTGAAGCACGTGAGCAACTCGGGCACGCTACGGGGCTGCTGAGACCCGGTACCAAGCGTGTAGTTCGTGTTAGCGCCCCAAACGTACACGTCACAGGGCGCCCCTCCAACTTGATCCCACATGTAGTGTCGGTCTAACATGGCATGTTCCAAAGCTTTGTAGTCATCTTTATCCACTATTTCGGTGTTTACACCTATAAACATTTTTAAAACTGAATTTCTTAGGGTCATATTATAAGGTGATATCTTTACCTAGTCTGTACAAGGTTTAATAACTCATTGAAATAAAAAGAAAATAAAATAAATATCAGGAAATAAGAAACCTGAAATTAAGAGGGCCACAATAGTTAGCCGATTTCATCCCCAATAATTTGCATGTGGGTTAATCTTTATAACCAGAAACCTGATTGCTTTGAGATCTTGTAAGAAAGAATGTAATAATAATAACAAAACTCTTAGATGCCCAGAGTTGATTAATTTAGTCACATTGTCGCTAAAAATCCATTCAACTTACCCATTTTCATCAGAGTAACAGCTGAATGAATCTGACCATAGAATATGCTTCTATGCAGTGGCGTGTACCCAGACTCACGGTCCCGAGCATTCACAAACGCATCAGATGAGTGGCGGACCAGCCACTCCATTAACCCTTTTCTACCGCGAGATGCAGTCATGTGGAGAGCAGTACGGCCCTGGAATGATGTCATCATTACTCTTTGCAATCATGAGCCTCCCCTTAATCAGAAATTTTAGGCCAGGAGTCAACAAGGGAAGTATAGTATAATCTCAAATCGAAAATTCAACTCCTTGTAAAAATATATCCTTTTTTTTTTCTTCTAAGTTCTTTGTAGTTCACTGCTGGTCATGAGCCTCCCCACACACCTCCGGCTGATCCGCCTTTTGAAAATATATATAAAAATTTGAAATACAATTTAACTTTTCATAAGTTTCGACAAAAATATTTTTTTGTTATTACTTTTTCTTTGTTTCAGTCACTGTCATAGATTGCTACTCACTGACATTTAATATAGGTGATAATCAGAGCAGACTTACCTCAAAATCAAATGCCTTAGAGAAGTTTGCGCATGTGGACTTAATAAAACTTGCAAGGGATTCATCTTTCACAGATCTTTTTGTTATGGCACTGGTCAGAGCCTGACCATGGCTTCTTGACCTGCACCTTTTTGTGCAATCTACGTCGCTAGCCTTATTCATGATAATAATTTTTGTCTTCTTGATATAAGTAAAAATAAGTCAATAACTTTATAACTATTCTATTTTCTTTATCTACCCAGGTACAAAGATATGAACTGTTTAATTAAAAAGATGAGAGATTATATACAAAAAGGAGAGGCCTAAGCCTGCCCCTTGTAAGGGGCTCCCAACTGTTTTCAACAGGACATAATGGTTCGGGGGGCAATCTGAAAATAAAAATAAAAAATACAAATTAATATGATTTTTTTAAACTTCGATCTGTGTAGATAATTATATAATTAAGAGGGTCATGTTAACTTACACAACAGAGTGTCATTACTGACTTAGTTGAGTCAATTAGGTTTAACTTGGATGAGATAGGAAATGGCCAAGATCTCATGGGACTAAAATGTTGTTCTTGTAAAATCATGACATTGAATATCTTGTACCTAAACTTGGAAAAACTTAAGGTACAAGATATTCAATATTGTTGGTGGACTTCACATACTTTGAGAACATTTTTTTTGTGAACTCTCAGGCATGCAGGTTTCCTTACAATGTTTTCCTTCACCATAACAGTAGGTGATATTTAATTTTATAAAGCATCTAATAGATACATAACTATTTTTACAAAGTCATTGGTGTGTGCCACTGGAATTCAAAACCGGATCCCTCTATTTGAGGTCAAAATCTAAGCCACATCACCACTCAAAATATTACAGAATCTCAATTAACATTGCATTCCCTACATATTTCAGTGTCCAATGTGTCCAATCTTGGATAACTGGTTATAGCCCTTTCTCAAATAAGATTTAGTGAAACGGAGCATGTCGTAAATGCATATTTAAATGCTAGTTTCTATTTATTGCACAGTGATGATTAATTATTTTATTTCTTTTATAAGCAAAACATCACTATAAAATTTAAATAAAATTCTCATATCACAGTTTTAGTCACAATACTCCTCCGAAATGGCTTGACCGATTTTTATGAAAATATATATGCACATTCAGTAGGTCTGAGAATCGGCTACCATCTGTTTTTCATATCCCTAAGTACAGGTTGTCCACCACTAACATTTATTTTTTATTTTTTGGACAATTTTTTTAATTTTAATTTTTTTTTATAATGTGGCATTAAAAAATACGTACTACCCTTAATTTTCACCCTTCTATCATCAATTCCTATTTTTTAATAGTCATTTTAGCGCTTGATAAAACTTATAAGTATGACAAAACAACGTTTGCGGGGTCAGCTAGTAAAATTTAAACTTTTGAAGCATATTTTTAAACGTGATAATGATATTATTAAAAAAAGTAACAAATTCGAAAAATTAATAAAGTACATACTGATAGTATATTATTAAAGGTTATTAAGGAGACTAGCCCAAGGACATGTAGTACAAATTATAAATCAATATCTGAAGTATGTACGATCTAAAAAGATAGTTTTATTAGAAATTAGTACATAACCGGTCATAGATTTATAGATAAATAGATGAAAAATATCTACCTTTACATGTAAACAGCTGTACTCAATCTCAAGCACTCAAAAACAACGAGGAATACCATAGTTCACGTAAAGTATCCCTTTATTATGTGCATATGACGAATAAGATATATTATCACATAAATTCAAATGAAAATATGATATAATTCTAGCAGAATTTTAAAAGCTACAAAATTCTTCTGAGATCACCTTGACAAAAGCAAAACGTCAGTCCGAATCAAATTCAATGTAAAGTCGACTCGAATCATTAAATTAAATTCAGTGACTGGAGTAAACTGACGTTTACGGTGTTACCAGTTTCTGGTGAAAAAAAAAATAGTGTTGGGGCCGAAAAATACTTTTGTTACGATAAACAATGCTCAATCTTAATTTATTATTATAATACTTAGGTAGGATTATATTGCAAAAATTGCATTATTTACTTTATTTAGAAATCCCTAGGCCAGTTTTGTTTAATCGATATAAAAATATTAATGCATTAAAATACTTAAATTGCTGTGCAACTTAAGTATTTTAATGTATTTTTTTACATATCGATATTTAAAAATACGATACCATCGATATTGAAATTGAGATGATCGATTTTGCCACCATTAAAGTATAAAACAATAAACATCGATATCGATTTTTTGAATGTATCATCGACATATCCATCACTAGTACAATAAATGTGGCAACATTATTTTACA
>DWIY01000543.1:0-12730 GCA_018248615.1 Erynnis brizo brizo
CTAAGGTTTGTAACAAATTTTATTATTTCATACTTTTTTGATGTCGGTTTAATTTTTTTAAATTATTTTTTTTTATCTAAACGTATAAAAAGGCTTTCTCAGGACACTGAACTTTTATTGACGACATAAAGCTCTTCAACAGCCAAATCTAAAATGTCTTACATGCCATCTGCATATTTACAGTCAAACCGTTACGATTATCAATTCAGAACAAAAGTCGAAAGGGCTCATGAAAGCGTACGTTTTATTAAGCTCCTACAGCTTGGTAAATTATGCATGACAGTGCAGTTGGTCGTTGTAGGAGTTTATGCGGTCATAAACACTCGTAACAGCCTAACAGGTGCACCCCTACACCTTCCCGCTCTGATTACCTGAGAAGCGATACTTACATTCTTTACTTTATGTACATCTCTTAATTCAGATCGTTACCTTACGAAGGTTTCTCTTTCGATACTTATTGCTAACAGAATTTCTTTTTCGATCACATTCTCAGACATAACTTTATCCAGATCGGTTCTGAAATTTAAATCACAATTGATTCTAATACTCTACCTTCTCCTGTTCTATTTTCTTTTACCGTATAGAAAATTCTCTTGCATTCGTTAATTCGATGTATATTTCCACAATAGATTCAGCTGAAAGCTCGGAACAGCTCCATTATATCGTTTTACCGATCAACGTTAGATTTCGAAGCAATTTCCATTTCAATTCCTTTTCAATATTTTTGTTCGTGGTTTCTTTATCTTTATTGTATTATATGTTGTGTGTAAATTGTTAGTTTTGTTATTTAAAACGACGTTTTGTTATTGAATTTCATTCCCATAGTCAAAACAAGTTATTAAGCAGTCAGTAGCAATAATAAACATTCAAAAGTTTATTTTGTGTTTTCATTTTGAATAAAAGTTTTCAAGTGTTGTAGGGTCTATATTTAAGTGTCCCCTTTATCTAGTTTATGTATTATTATTGTTAAATAATTGATGGTCTGTAGACTTAGTAACTTATAAAAATTGCTTTTAATACTGAGTTACGTACAATAACTTTTGTTTGAGCCTAAAGGCAAATTCACTGAACGGAATTTAATGGAACTTTAATAGTTCGGTGTCATCCTTTATGAAAGATATTAGTTTCTACCTCATCGTCTCTTGTAGTATTTCATGGTTTCTATTTTATTTTAAGCTTGTAAGTTAGTTAAAACGTAAAATTACTGAAACTTTGTACAACAGATTTATTTTCTTTTATATCAATTTTTAAATTCTTATTTTTAATTCTTTTTATTGCACCATCAATATACTAAAGTTCTGTAATTTTTTCCGATTATTATCTCTGGAAATTCAACAACTAAATTTGAAACATTGAATGGTAGCACCCCAAGTTAATCTCCGAGGCCGTCTCTTTTGAAGATTTACGACGCCCTTGTAATTGGGCTCAAGTAATGTCTTTGTTATCGGTGAAATAAAACACTGTTAAATAAAGATTTGTATCTTCGAGTGCCTAAAACGGCATGGAGTGCGAACGCTAATTCAATATCTGAAGTAACGAATATTTCATGTTTTTTTCTATTTCATCGTAACAATATGACTATTGTATATCTTTAAATATTTTATGTGATACTAAGGCTAGTACTTAGCTCTTGTAATCCAGTTTCCTAAACCCACTCGGCACAGGCCACCTAGTTTCCTAAGAGTTTTTGCTTATTCTAGGTGGGTGTTGTTAAACTTAAGTAACATTAAGATTTCAACATATCATTAAACAGAAAGTACTATGAAAAGTAAAGAGAAGAGCTGTCTCGCTCGTATGTCAAATATTATTTTTACCTCGTGTACTTCTCTTGTCTTTTTAAAAGTCGCGACATTTACTTCAGCAGGAAAATTTTCTCTCTCCGTATTTTTAATGTTACGTAGGATTTTCTGATAGCTTTGTAGATGTCACTGCTTTCCCGCCTGTTTAATTATGCAATGCTGAACAGTAAAGTGCAGTCGACGGGAAGTTTTATGGCGTCCGAAATATCTCGTGTTTATCATCATTTCGATCGTAATAAACCCGGAAACTAAGAGCATGTTTATTTATTATTGATATTGGAACTCCAAATGTTCTTTGAGCACATTCGTCTATATTTATTGAACGATAACTGTTCTACGTAGCTACGTACGAGTGCTTCTAGTAGAACTATAAGACTTTGCATGTAATGATTTCAAAACTTCAACACTGAATCTCTTGCGTTGGTGTTTCAACGAAATTCTTTATGAGTTTACGGATCTGAAGAATTGTCAAATTTGGATATTCATAATATTGACCAACAAATTTTCTTATAATTAATAAATATTTCTGTAAACTTTTACACCCTAGTATGCAGCGTGTTCCACATTACATAATAATATGATTTGATGATGATTATTTAAATTTCTCTTTGAAACATCTCAAAATCTTTGCAAGAACAATTACTCTTGATTGCTGATTGAAGTCTTTCCGATTGTTTATAGTTTTGGTGCTGATGATTCGTTATCTTGTTGCAGAGCTAGAGGGCGGTCGGGCGTGGTGCGGGCGGCGGCCGCGAGCCCGGCACCATGGCTACGGTGGAGGGGCGGCCGGCGCAGTATGGCGTCTCCCTTCGGCAGCTCCGCGAGCTGATGGAGTCTCGCGGCGCCGAGGGGATGGCCAAGATCAACGCGCTCGGCGGGCCGCAGGAGTTGTGCAAGAAGTTATACACATCGCCCACAGATGGTATGTACCCTTGATTATGTAACGGCAGCACTTGGTTGCTGACACCAGTGGTGTGGTGATTGAATTTAACAGCCTGGACCCTAAAATTGGGCATCCCACTATATAGAGGTAGGAAGGAAATTTTCAAAAGGCAACATAGTGACTGACTGATCAACGCCCAGCCCAAAAGCGCTGATGATGGAATTTTTAAACTTAGAAAGGATGTTGACTTCATAGAGTAAACTTCTTTGAAATTCATCATAATTAAAAATTTAACAGGGGAGTGGATCCCGCCACCAGTGAAGCAGCTCGAGCAACAAGTTCTTCGTACTCGGTTTTTCGGTTAAAGACGTCAGAAAGACGACGTAAAGTCAGTAAAGAGCTACGATTATGTTAGTTCGTTCGGGGATAAACCACTGCCATTATCATCCGCCAAGAAGAATTTAAAAAAGTTCTAGTGTTTTAGGCCAAGGGACAAATGTACCAAAGAAGCAACGACTCTAATCTCAACGTAGCAACACATTCACGAACTAACCTAACGAATTGAAGCTATAATCAAAATTGAGCACCAACATCCTACTAGCACAAAGTGATTTGCGATCGCTTCATTTAACCGGTCTCTAAAAACAATGTAAGCAGATCGGTGTTTTGCAGAGTTTACTGCAGAAGAAATAAACATACATTGATTGCAACATTGTGATTCCTGGAAACAGTTACTATTGTATAAGTTATGTCGAATGTGTTCGCGATGATCGGTGATCACTCACCACTTGTACGCGTTACTGGCATAGTTATAAACTATTTCGGCGAGAAAACGACATCCGATATACGAAACATGCTGTTGCCGAGTCGTAAAAAGAAGCCCGACGCTGAAAACAACATTGACCAATACAATGAAATCGTTAAAGGTGGCACTTCACTTGCCTACGTGGTATTTGCGTGTTTGAATAGAATAGAATAATCTATATTGCGTATAACATCACAACGAAACGTACAAGTAAATAAAAACAATAATAATACAATTATTTAGACCATGTTTTATTAATTGTACTTATTCAAATAGTTGCATATTTGACGAATGCACGACTATCCAAGTATTTACAAATAGATCATCCACACATGACACCGCAAATTGCAAATACACAAGCGTTTGACAGTGAAACTCAATGTCAGTGTTGCGTCCAAAAATTGACAAGTGGCAATCGGACCAATAATTCGTCGTAAAAAGCTTCCACACAAAGCGATTGTTTACCAATTATGCCGAATACACAAACCCAAATAGCCAAGTGAAGTGCCACCGTAACGTTCAAAATGTTTGTTGGTCTACTAAATTCATTTCAAAAGAAAATTTTCAGCTCAATTTAAAACGTCCTGTAGTTAAACTTTCTCATATTAACGAAATAAATGGCCTTTGCGTGCCAAGACCATCTGAAAAGAAAAGCGATAAAATTAACGATCCCGTTGTTTTTGTAACCCTTAATGTTGTTGACTCAGTTTTCAAGTACGTGTACGAAAAATGAAACTGTTACATAACTAAGTGTTATCGAGCAAAATTATAACAATGTAAACGACTTCAGCCTTAAGCTATTTGCGTGAAATATTTTTGATGGCTGTAGGTTTTTATATTTAAAGTGAAATATTGGTAATTATAACAGAATCGTTATTTAAGTTTACTCAAAATACTCTGATGACTAATTATATTAGGTATAGTAGGTTTGAGCTGAACACTTTTTTGTAATTTCTCCTTTGGTTCACATTCAGAACGTGAAACTCTGTTAGATTGCTCGTAATTTACAAGAAATTTACTAACAATTTGACGTCAATCCAAAATCATAAAAGCAAACCCAAAAACATGTTGATTTCACGATCGTAATGTTATCGAAAGCTTTTCGATCGTGATTCATATTTTGTAGGAGTCTTACAGCAATATTTATGGCCAAATGTGCTTGGATGTTTTTAAGGTTTTCACAATAATATTGAAGAAGCAAACCTGAGTGCAATCTCGTCCGGTATTATGTAGTCACATGCATATATTAATATTTTGTGAGTATTGTCTTAAGATTCAAAATTTTTAACGCTTTCTGCATTGTCTATAATCTAAATTTGATATTTCGTAGCCTGCGCTGGAAATCAAAAATAATTTTCCATTTTCAACTTTAATTGAATAAGCCGTAACGTATTTTTGCGTTATTCTTATTCACTTTTCTCTTATTTGTTCGTCATTATAGCTTTAGAATTAACCCTACCCTACCCTATTGATTTTTCTCGATCGAACGAAAATTGATGTCTAATCTCTTAAGAATGTCGCTTAACTCGCTTAAATTAATAGACGTAGGTTGTGAACTGAGGGAGGTCAGCCTCGAGGGACGCCCGTATTTGCTCCGCTGGCTTCAGAGATATTCTCTAACTCCACAACGCCTACGATTTTTATAAAGAATATAATTTTCCATCTAAAATTCCCAACCTGCACAAAATAATCTTTATGTAACCACTTTAAGTGATATTCGAATAGAGATCAGCTTTTCATTTGATATGTATTTGTCTAACTCTCCCCTATTGTATTAACTTCCGTTTCTCCTTATTTGTAAATATAATTTGTAATATCCAATCCCTTATCGAGTTATGCCAAAAGCAGTGGAGGTGACACTATCAGTCGATCGGGATTGCCCGACGAAATGTCCAAACACTTATCGTTGTCGGGTGGTTATTTCTTCCCCCACTGAGTAACGAGTGCGATATTATCGGTTTTACCACTCTGACCATTTAGGTTTTTGTCCTAAAATATACCTATATAGAGCGAAATAAGTTAAATTGTCTCCTGTCATTGATATATAACCCTAGATAGATTTTTATCTTGACAAAATGTTGGGGTTGCCCCAGAGGGTAAAAAAGGTCACTATTCCTTGATGCGAACCTAATGCTACTCGTCCCAAAAGAGAAAACTATATTATTATGATTGTTGAAGATAAAATTTATGAAAGAGCGAACGATATCGTGGAAGTGGATGCAAGCCTTAATATTGATGTAATATCAGTTTCAATTGATATTGGATCGGATTTCGGAAGTGAAAAGACGGCCAAGACAAACATGATTGAAATTGAAAATTTCATTTCGTGACAGACAATGTTGTCGACGAAATAGATTAGGTACTTACTCGTATAACGGAAACTTTCTTGTATTGTTTATGACATTTATGAATTCGCAATATTATGCAATATCTATATCAATATCAACTTTTAAAGTTAATTGTGATTGTTATACTCTAATTAATCTTATTTGAACATTTCATATTATAAATTTTCTTTAGTTAACCCTAATAACATGTTTTATATATCATTGGCTTCTTTAACCTATAATATCTAAACCCTACAATCAAAAGCTTCAGTGAAATTAGCCTTTGAAAAGTTTGCTTCGCCGCCGGTGGATTTAATGGATCTCCTTTTCGGCGTGTCGTTCTTAGTTAATTGCTTCACAGCTTAAAAATAGTGATCTTTATGGCAACATTGTACGTGCGGTGTGGTTTAAATGCTTTCGTTATTGTCGTGTTACTCACACAGCGCTCATCAAAAAGTAATTAGCAACAGTACAAATATACTTACTGAGACGTAAGCTGTTCCATTGTAAGACAAGTCGTTATGGATAAAATGGACGTTGGACGTGCAAGAAGATGATTCGTAGCTGTGAAGCCAAAGCACAGAAGCGTTTATGTTAGTTTAGCGGTGTTAGATAGTTTCCAAAACAATTGAGTATCTTATAGATAGGTCATGATCTACAACCAAATCTACAACCTCGATCGAATGCTAAGCCAAAATATGTTGACAATGGTGCAAAACAGACCATTATATGGAAAGAACGACTTAGCCTGGAACCTTCAACTACAAAATTAAATCTGCAAGTCTCCTAAAATAAAACAAGCGTATGATTGCCTTGTCAGTGACAAGGAGAAAATTAATAGATCTGGTTTGGTAAGTAAGCATCTGAAAGAACATTGGCCCTTATACCTAAAAAGAACATAGGACCAAAAGTCATTAAGTCCGTTGGCAAAAATCCTTTTATGTCCCATTATTATATCTTCAGCTTAAATGATAGGAGTTTAGATGGCGGTAATTAAGATAACTTATGAGTTACATAATTACACTAGGGTCAAAAACGCTCGGCTTAGGTATGGGATCTGGTAGGTACAGCTTTATGGGACTCGTAACACCTACGGACCGGTAATGAGGTCGCGCCCCGCTCGCTTTACGACGGTGACGTCATGGGTGACACTGTAGGGAGTTCAATGAATATCGGTCATTGGAACGGGAACTGTAAGGGTGGATCCCTACTGCAGCGCCAGTAGTAGTTTAATGGCATCAAAAACTCAATATATGGAGACCGTATCAACTCAGCTTGAAATCTCTGTCAATAACAAAGAACAATGTTAAAATTGATAAAGAAGAAAGAAAGAAAATATATTGATAGAAAATAGAAAATTATGAAATTATTAGCAATCTAATACTATCTTCCGGTTGAGGTTAGAAGGATATGGTTGGACTTACTTTAGCCCAAGAAAACTACATTCAGTCAAATGTATTTAAAGCAAAAACAAATATTCACATAACTACTACCCTTTGAAGTGAGCACCGGTGAAGTAATCAAATTGATCATATTCAAAATATTGTAACTAACTATCCTGTGCGTGTTACTGTTAATCATAAACAAACCCATAATTGTGTAGTTGAAGCGGATTAAACACAATCCACTAATCAATATTAAAACGTGGCACCGCCCAAATTAATATTTAAAAAGCTCCTCGACACTCGGATGACGTAAACGCCTTGAATCGTTTTCCAATAAAATATAACGGATCACGACCCCAATACAAGTTCAAGTCAATGTTACTTTGATTTTCTTGCGTACCTATACATAAATTACGGCTTTCGAGTAGGTATATGTTGATTGTACCCGGCTGTATTAACTTTGGCGCTTATACAAATTTTGCAGGTCATTATTCTTTCTGTATTGCGACTACGACATTTTCATTCGCTACGAATTTCTTTCCGTATGTTAGTTTTTCTTTTCAACTAAAGTTGTTTACTGCTGATTAAGGGTCTTTTGCAATTGCCGAAAAATTTCAAGCCTTTTTATTGCGAATCACGTTGAGTCAACCGTTTTGGTAAAGATGTAATCGAATGTACATATTCATCCTTCATTTTATTTATTTATTTATATCTAAGACTATATTAGTGATCTTTCATTTCGTCATTCATTTTTATCCAATAACTCATCTCAATAAAGAATCGCTGTTTCCTTGAAACGTCCAAAATCACACATTCAGTCAACTGGGTACTCTAAGTACCTAACCTACCACTTTCCTCGTAACAGTCGCCTAAATGGTTGTCGTACGAGCATCGATCGTGAGCGTATCGTGGTCGTAAATAACGAATGTTCCTAGTAATTCGGCTTCGCTGCCGAATAAAACAGCGCCCTCGGTTCGTTGGCCTGGATCGATACGCGGAAGGTCTGCTCCTCTGAACTTCAGGCGTAGACCTTCGAATGTACAATGTATATTGTAATCATAATTATATCCGGCACAATTCGTACTATATTTTACTTCCTGAAAGACTCGGTGCTGTTGAAAAGGCTTTGCGCGTAGCCACAAATGTACAAAAATATGTAACGTACAGTCTTTAAGCTTTAATCAATCAATGTAATAAATAATTAACTTGCTTTAAGAGTATATTAAGGCGACACCTTGTTCTGAACGAATGGAGCTCCGGGCTCTGACTAGTCAATTATACCCTCCTTCCCGCCCAGCAGCATCAGGTTCACTAATTACACCTCATAAATTCTCATAATCGATCCAAACAAATCATCCTCCTAATGTTCCGTCTATTAAAGCATGAAATATCACTACTGCTGCTAGTAGATATAGCTGTTCGTAAAAGAATACGAATTTGTTGCCAAGTCGTAGCATCTAAATGCAAAAGCACTTTATATTCTCATTAGCTGCCGAAAGACGAAATAACGTCGTAAACAAAATTTTATGATTTCTCTATTAACTCTGTAGCTTTTTTTTCCAATTTGTTATTCCTAATCGGGTTATAAGAATAAAATATGCCAATTGTTAAGGTTCCCCAAAAATTTTGGGAGTAATCCAAAAACTGTGAATTACATTGTAACTAATCTGAAAGAATGTAGATTCATTCCTCTTTGTTTTTCTTTCATAAAATGCACATGACGGTGTGGGCGTAAGGCTGTATATACTCCTAAGAATAGACCAACACTCAGTCTTCAAGGACTTTTAGCTCTGGTGATTCTTTCTTTGTTTTCCACCGCGGCCCCATTTGGCCTTTTAAGTCCACAAGTGAAACCTTAAAAACGTCTCTCCGCTGTATTTTACCACGTCGTTCAAGTTAAATTGTCGTAAGAAAAGTTCCGTACGCCCAATATACTCTTACTTCCACGGCTCTTGTAACATTAGAGCGTGAACTATTTTCGTGTTGGATATTTTGTGCACGCTGCATTTTTGTTGTGAAACCGTCTTTTGCTCAAGACGGTTTGCTCAAGTGTTGCTTGTTGTAGCAGTAGTGATATCATAACTGCAGACGGATCGCTAACTGCGTTATCAACGGTCGCGATGAAAGATAAATTTGTTTTATTGCTCATTCTCTTACGTCCCACCGTTTCCTGCATACCTCCGTAATTCTCCTATTACGTGATAGTCATAACATTGTAAATTTTTGAACACGCTATCAGCGTATTAAACGGATTACTTCAATTTTATAACATTAGAGATTAATCGCGTAAATTAGCAAGAATGATGCACCTTTTTGGACTAAGCTATTCTAGGAAATGTTGTAATTATATTATCTTTTGCAGCACGCAATATTGTTGCTTCAGTCGAAGATTTAAGAGCGCAATTTGCCTACGCTATCTTCGGTTATTCTCCGTCGGTGATAGATCGAGCCTGTCAACCAGTCGCCGCGGAATGCTTTGTACAACGAAAAATGATCCTCCGCCTTCCAGCGAAACAACGTCTTTATCTAGCGCGAAATGTCTTATTACTCATCGTGCATAGCCTTCACCTACATTAAAAAGTTTCAGCGGTAGTAGAATCCCCTGGGAATTTACATGAGTTGTTGTTCATGTGACGCACATTAAAAATTTTCATGTTTCTTGGTTCATGTTTAATAATTTCGAGATATAAAACACATGAGTTTTTAACGATGACATTGATGTTAAATGTCTTACTAGTATCCCCGTTATATTTAGTTATCCATAAACCACATTCTCTTTGACTCATTTTTACTATTTTTATAAGGCTCTTCAGTCTTTTTTTGGAAATACATTTCAGGAATTGGAAATACATTTTAATAGGGTTCATCTTTGAACATTACCCAATCGTCTGTTAGCTTTCACTTTGTAAACTTTCGAAGCCTATTTTCGACTTTCAAAGCTCTACCGTTTCGACCACGTTTCCAAGCGACTTTTATCCACATGATTAAAAGTTGGGGTAATTCTTCCCAACGTAGTGGCACCCTGCCAAACGCACCACTACGTCGAGATGATTATACTCGTAGTAGATCGAAATTTTCAATCACGTAAATGCCCCGTGAACCTTGCCGGTTAACTGACATCAGTTAACCGGCAAGGTTCACGGGGGGGTTCAGAATAATGTAGTTAATCACATGATTAACTACATTATTTTTCTGTTAAATGAAGCAGTCACTGATAAAATGGTAACTAAAGCGGGTGAAGACGAGGCTAAGCTGGCATGGCAGGTAGAAGAGTAAAGCTATAGATGTATATAGTTCCGCGTTACAGCCTTTACGCCTATCAGCTTTTAGCACTGCGATGCTAAGAAGTTCAGTCATCGATGCCCATGGGGACTACGGTACATTACACTTTGCTAACAACGGCACTGTTGCATTTCATAAAATAGAATTCACAGTGGAAGGGATTTGACGACTAAACTCCGTGAAATACGCTAGTGTAAATTCTAGAACCAACTATTGTTAAGTTAACAAAATACAGGAATTCATAAAGCCGAAAACATGAACAATATTTCCTTAAATATACCTTTTTGTTAGAAATAGGGCAATTGGACTAAAATTAAAGGAAATTTCTTTGTCTCTGAATCAAAGTTTTGCGATCACGCTGACGAAGTCGCGAGCAAAATCAATTCTTAATTCAGGTGATATTAAATTATATCGCGCTGATATAGTTTCAATATGGATAGGTGAAAGTATTAGAAAGCTCAGTACAGCTCAGACTGACATATGTCTCGCCACATAAGGGCATCAGATCCAGTTCAGGCTATCTCAGTTTCTGTCAGTGGAATTAATACGTGTACCCATTTCCTGTGATTTCGCTTCATTTGAGATTTAGAAGAGTTTATACTAAGGTCGGAATGAGAATACTTATTTGATTGACTGTCAGTCATTCACGCTCACTGAATACGCTCACTGGTATGGCACATGGCAACGTTTTTTGTCATCGACAAAGTGGTGAAGTCAATTAGAGATACTGGTATGAACCTATTTTTAATAAACATCAACCGTTTTCTACTATTGTTACTATTTATCTTCATTCTGACGTTTTACAACTCATAGATGTTACGTATTTTCTTCTTTATCCATTTCTAGAAGAAATGTCCCAACATTGTCATCGTTTCAAGAAATCCTTGTTTACTTCCATTTTTATTTAGACGAAGGGAAAAACAAGCTATGAACCGAACAAATATATCTGATTAGGATCGAGCCCAAACAACGTCTGTTTCTACTAGTAAATAGAGCAGGAATTTCCCCGGAATTACTTAGGGAATAAGGTGGAATATCCTTCTTTAGATCATGTCTTTCCGTATAGAGTAGGAATAATATGATTTGGAGGTCAATAGCAAAGGTTATTGTGTTGTGTATTGTGTTCCACCTATAATTAATTTTATGGATAAGCATAACTAAAGTTGTATAGACGAATTCGAAAACACTTCATAACAGTCTTCTCAGTCGTTGGTGCGATCTAGAAACGGAAATATAAAATCTTCGTTAAAATTTTCGTTAAAGTTAAAAGCTTAGACACACCACTGATGTGAAGTATCTTAAACATTCGGTCTTGTCATACATATTACTTCAATCGAAGTTAGAAATAGAGTCTTGCCGGCTTTACTACTGAAAGATTATAAAAAAAACAATAAATTCTGCCCACCTGGCTCGAATCACACTTTAAATAAACTTTTGGAAAATAAACATTGCACTCATCATCTTTAAAGATATTCTTGATGACACTACATGTTGTCATCACTAGAATTATTCGAGCCTTGAGAAACAATTGGCATAAGCATCCTCGGGATGAGTGAAATTTAATCTGAAATTGTATATCTGCTGGGTTTGAATGATATGTTTATGTATAATATGTTTTGCTAGTTTTCCGTCTGCGACATAAAGAAATCACAAATTTCAATTTTAGCAAAAAAAAATCTGTAATAAAAATCGACCTCAGCGACCCCACACATCCAATTTCGAATAAGATAGATGTTTTTTCCGAGGTCATCTGTAAAAGTGCTAATCGGAAGGACCAAGGTTCAAATAAAGTATTTACGACTACACAATACGCACCTCGCACTTAGAATCAAAAAGCATGAAGAACGTGCTATACGGCGGGTTAGGTGCATGTCGGAACCTTTTCGGGTTTCTGTTGGCTCCATTACCTGTTATATTAATGCTGCAATCATCAGTTGCGCTTTATTCGCTCTATCACTTGGACGTAGCACATAAAACACTCTACCATAAACAGCTCGTCATTAGACCTTCCATTTGGAGCCCAAGAAAACGTTATAGTATATCGATTAACCATTAGGTGCACCGTACACGAGCCATTAAGCCAGTCTGGTGATACCGGCTTGCCAAGATGCGATTCCGTTGCAGAGGCCAACGTAGGGCTGGCGATATACAGTTTTGGCTCTTAGCCTTAAGACCATTTAAATAAAAGTGGCAACGGGCTGACCACCGCAGGACCGCATGTTTCAGCAAAAATAGTATAATCCCTTCCA
>DWIY01000544.1:0-12730 GCA_018248615.1 Erynnis brizo brizo
AAAGAGTAACAAACATCCGTCTATCCATCCACCTATCCCCACAAACAATTCACTTTTACAATAGTAGTAGGATACTTGTAGGATTCTTTATTGCCCAGAACAGAAATAAAGCGTAAAATATATATTATAGGCAACCTCAGCAATGCGCAGAAAAAACTCAAAAGCTGTGAGCTTTTGAAAACGCAAAATGTTGTGAGTATTGGGGAAGATATATTTATAAATGTTATATACTTGGATATTAATATACTGCTATTTATTTTAAAAGAGATAAACAACTTGAGTTCATAGTAAAATTAAGATGTTATATCGAGGTTGTTATTCTAATTAATTAAAGTGATAAAAACCAAAGCTAGCAAAAGCAAAAATCCAGTGTGTCGTACCTTCAGCATCTGTAAGGTATTTTTTACCTTATTTCTTGGATAAAATCTGCTTGTCATATAAGTGGACAGGTACGGAAAACACAGTGTACGGCGTGATGAGGAAAATATAATATATTATCAAGAATCATTTGACTAAGAAGCTAAAATCCTTTGAATTCAAATCTTCGAGGAAAGTACAAAAAATATTGACAGCGACGTCTAAGACATGCAATTAAAGAATTGATAAATTAAAACTTCGACGTAGATATACACGATGTATTTTGGTCGGCTAAATTAATATAAAAATTTAACACATAACAATGTCATCACTACCACTGCATGTCACAAAAACCTAGTCCAATCTTAAATAGAAAAGTAATATTCCTAACTTAGAATGTTTTTAGATTGCTACTTATAGGTAACCTACAAACAACCTAACTAAAGTAGGTTTCTTCAGTGGTCAATTGGTCATATAGAAAAGAAAAGAAAAGAAAAGAAAAGAAAAGCAAGCGTTTATTGTTGACTGTTACATAAGAAAGGTGTTACAAATATTATAAGTTTAGAACATTACAGTCTACCCTGCCCTATGCGGGCATACAACAATTATATCTTACATACTAAAACTTTATTATACATTTTATGCCAATTATTAAATTATTAGTTTTATTCAGCAGTCCAAATTATTTATTTATTTTAATTTTTGCCTAATCGAACTAGAGGTCACGATAGTGTCGATCTACACGTGTTTCTATCACGTTATACACTAGGACCCGGGTATTAGTATCAAATTTGATACGGAATTATTATTCCTGAAAATTAGTAAGACCTGTGTGGCGCAGTTTTTAAAGCACCGGTGGTGCAGAAGGTCCTGGGTTCGATTTTGGTCTGGGTGAGTGTTCTTGTCTTGTATGTTTCCATAGTACCCATGGCAAAGGGAATCCACGTATTGGGCTATGAGTATGAAGCGTTAAAAACGTTCCCAAGTTAACACCTACCTTTCCATTTCCCATCTAAGAAACTCAGTGTATGAATTATCTTCCGATGCGACTTCCGTCGTTGATTACAAGCTCAGCGTTTAAGATAATCTACGTAAGAAATCCTCATACATATCAACGATGAAGATTTCCCCGCATAAAAAAGCACCACCTAGGGACAATGGTTCCATCATCTACACTGCAAAATCACCGACTTAATGAAAATTATAGTTCCAAATTCAACCTACGAGTACCTACCTACCTTCCGGTTCCCATATAAGGATACATTCATACACACATCCATCCGCACAAACATTCGAATTTATAATGTGAGTAGGATAGTATAGGAAGTAGGATAGGATAGTTCCAAATTCAACACACCTTCCGGTTCCCATATAAGCAACCCAGCATCTTCCGCAAACTTCCGTCATTGATTGCAACCTCGGCGGGTACTTAGATGTCACGACCGCCTCTCAATCGTTCAAGTGAAAGGTCACGGCTAAACTTCGATACTTCGATACTGTCCACATCACGGACGTAGTTCACGACATGTGACACTCGAATCGATTCATTGTTTGTTTATTCTTTCCGACCCATAAAAGGAGGCAAATATTAACTAAACAATAAAAAAATCTTTATTTTTCCAAAAGTTACATTTCAAAGATGACTTGGGTTAGGTTCTTCTGTACTTTCCCTTTGCCAAAATTCGATTACCAGGCAAAATATGTTATCTCGAGTCATTTAACAAGGATATCTAGGCAACGAAACTGTAGTTATGTATATTGTGTGTAAATAAGAAAATTACTTTTTAATGTACAAAAAAGTCAAGACAAGGAAAATCAGTAGCTCTTTCTTTCGACATGTTCGAAAAATTTCAACAACTTCCGTTACGCATTCCGAACGAGACTCGAACGAAGCCTGTAATCGAGTTGATAAATACTCCGATTCGAATCGATACAAAACTACTCGGAATCAGCGATAAACGAGACGAAATGAAGACGATTATAAACGTACCGTCTGACAGTTCCTTTGAGATACATAACCGATCATTAATCATGATTTTTTGTCACCTCGTGCTAACATGACGAAATTATGTTCTTTGTGATGGCACTGTACCCTGCTCCTTGACCATGGGGCCTAGTCATCTTGGCAACCCATAATTAGTTTTTAAATTGGACGCCGAACAAAAAATATCAAAAGTCCCCGCGAACCGAGCCGTTATTATCGTTCTACGAACGAAATTTTGATTTTGAATTTTTCGTGATTGGATTTGACAAATTACTTCAACGGACAGTCGATTTAGATGGTCGTTAGATGACGGTCGTTAAATTTGATTTGAGATCTAAAATGTAGTTGGCATCCTAGCTCAGACAAGGTAAGAATTATATTGTTGAAATTATAATACGCAATGCACCTATAGGTACAAGATATTTGAAGTGTAGGTACTAAAAGTAAACCTTTATACTTATAGTACAAACATCTAACGTGACAGCTAACGTTAGTCAATAGTCAATACACTGCTCACACATCAAATAAATAAGTATAAGCTATTAAGGTAGTTCAGTACCAAGCATTTTGTCGTCTAAGATCTTAGTCCTTAATTTAATTTATCCTGTAATCATTAAACCTCTTCCAGTATCACGAATTATTACGAGACATTATGAATAGCTATATAATATCAGTAAGATTAGTTAAGAGACAGATTTATCTTAATGGAAGCGGACCGATATGATTCTAGTTATCGAAATTGAAGCTTTAACTTAAGGTGGTAGCATACTAGGGCAACAAGAATTATTATAAAGGTACAAAAATAGAGAGTTTGTAAGAACAAAAACCGGTTAAGTGTGAGTTGGACTGATAAGGGAGAGATCACTGACTAACAAAAATTAGTACAGAATGATTGCTGGCTTTTCTTCCTTATTTTTGTAAATAAAACCATAATTATGAAGACTATAGTAATTTCATTATTGCAGGTTTAAGTGAGAGGCGAATACTTCGAGGTAACCGTAATAATCTTAATGATAAGCAGATAAGCACTGCATTCATATACGACGAAGGACAGTATTTTTTCATTTCTATACTATTTAAGTTCGTCCGTGGTTTGCAGTTACCTCTTTCGATTAAGTGGCCTACATTCCCCTAAAGTCGTCCATGGGTTGCAATGATCATTTAATATCAGAATACCCGCTTCTACCTCTCAAAAAATTTGTATTTATACTCTCCTTCTTCTATATCTTCTTTATTTATAATATTAATTATATGGTGAATCCGTAATTTTACTTCTATAAACGACAGTCCTTACCGCCATTTCATTTAGCGATCGCCTATCGTCATTTGATCCAACAATGGGATTTGTGCAACACGCAACATTTATCTCCGCTCCGTTACTGAGATGAAACAAAGATCAGAGAGATTTGGGCACAAACCAAACGATACCTATGCATCATTCTTGACAATTCCTACCCACGGTAATTGGCTAATAGTCGTATATTTCACAAAAATGAAAGTTATTTGGTTTCTAGTTGCATCATGGTGATATGTTATATTATTTATTTTAATGCGATCAAATTTGTCAACATCTTCAAATTTGTCAACCTCTGCCCTCAATAGTATCACCGCATAAAGTAGTTATGAAAGCTAATTTGAGACAGCCAGTATAAAATGAGCTCACACTTATAATTATGACAAATCATAAGAGTGTCAAGTTTTTTACGATGCAATAGTTTAGAGCTAAAATAAAATATTGATTAAATAGGTAAATCAAAATTCCTGAAATAATTTTAGAAATCAAGGTCATGTACCTATTTCATCATTTATTTTAAAAGTAGCAGTATTCGGGCCGCCCTCCGACCGAGTGGACTGATGACCTGAAGAAGATAGCGAGAAACCGTTGGATTCAAAGGACCCAGAACCGTCGTTAGCCAGAGGAGGCCAATATCCAGCAATGAACTACAACGGACTGAAAAGAAAGAAGAAAACTCACGAGTAGGTAAAGTACATCACTTTCAATATACATATTTCAAAATATTTCAACCAATTTAATCCTTAACCCCATTTTCATGACAAAATCCACTTAAACCTCGAATAGTTTATTCATAGTCCATTAAAATATAAAGCGACAATCACACCCTTAACAATTACGATCAAAACACTCGATCGCTCTGAATAATCGTCCATTGTGCATCAATCGAGCATCGAACGGCGATGTGTCGCGGATGAAGAGCGGTTAATGAATGATCCGGCGGCGTCACACATCACCCCCACACTTCATTAGTGATGCGATTGACGGCACAGTGGAGCCACTGGCGATTGTTTCTGGACTGGCTCTTGCGGCTATACAATCGGCGATTCTGGAAAAAAAAAACCTAAAATGAACATTAAGGTACAGACTATAAATATTGGCAACTAGCGAATATTGCTCTTAAAGCTCTCAAAGTTAACGAATATAAGTGGGAGCTAGCCGTAACGACCAAAAGACCATGACCGTTGGAGAAGAAAAATCTGCGAAACTCGGTAGACTGACGGTCTTAAGAGGATTAGATATAGAAGGATATGAAGACGTAGAGGGATATGTAGATGTAGAGACGCGTGGTTTTTACACTTAGTCTTATCCTATTCGATAAAATAGTAGCCAGTCTTTTTATTTTAATTTGCAATATTTTTTCAGAGTAAAAACACGCACTTTACATTACACACATAACATCTTAAAAACGCTTTTCTGCCTTCGTAGTATAACCCGCTGACTTCAAAGCCTCACCACGTGAGAAAGACGTATTTAAATCTCCCTGACGTCTTGTTCAGGGAAGTTTGAATATAATGGCGCCTCTCTGAAAGGTGTCTCTGGGATATAAAATTCACGCGACAGAAGTGATCGACAGCTCCGAAGAATACGTTGAATTCTTCAGATCGAGGTAATGACTATAAGGCTGACGGAATACTGATCGAATGTCATCATTACCGTTTGTTTAGGTTTAATTGATCATTTGACCTTTTTTAAAATAAGAGTTAATGCGCACGTCTTTTGGCTTTCAGCTCGAGCAAAACGAAAGCACGATCTTAATAAAAGTTTTGTAACTCCTAAGCCCCTTGTTGTACTTAAGTACTTTCATGCTACGAAGGGTTTGTTAGGCTGTTCATTCCAGTTGCTATCAACAACTGTAATCGTTCAATCTTGTCTAAGGTGCTATGGGTGCGGAAACATCTAAAATCAACATTACGTACAATTTTCTCCACACTTCTGTTGGGCAAAGACCAGAGAGAGACTACTATCGTAAAGTATTCGTACGGTAAATGTCAGTCATTAGTATGTCATATGGCAGTCTGACTGACATCGTCCCATACTAATGACGCAGGTTAGTGTTCATGTTCGGGGCACTGAAACTAACATACGGGCAAATGAAGTAATGAACTCAGGTTTTTTCAAACTAAATTTTGCATAAGAATGACATTCGAAAAAAAATTAACTGTCATCTGTTGAAAAATGTTCATATAGCTCATGTTGACATGATGTCATAAATTCACGTCTCTCGAGTCCTGCATAAACGAACTTGGACGTGAAGAATGCAATGTTACATGTGTAGAATGTATCACACGGAACCCCACGAAATACCTAATCAATATCTTCATATTGCGTATTCAAAACTGAAAAAAAACACCTCACTCATACGGGCCGTCTATCAACGTATGACGAACGTTGTCATTTATCGATTTATCAACAGTAAGAGGTGTTGTTATGGCAAAATGATCAGTATTTTAACGGTAATAGGATCGATATGTGATATTTTAAGCGACATGAGTATGTGTGTTAGTATGGGATAAGATTTTTGGTTTGCGGCGTTTAAACTTGAAGTTATACGATAATGGTCCTTATGTTCAAGATGTTAAGGGGTTGTTGGGTGGGTTGAACTGTATATATACGGGTGTGCATGTATGTCGGGATGTCAAAGCGTCGCGAACGAGCGCCGACGCAGGACAGTCTCGTGCTGAGAGCAATCTCAGCCGACCTCGTGGATAGAGATGGGAAAATGCAGGTGAAAGTATCGATAAAAGAGTTTTTGAAATTAATAGCCGAAATAAAAACGAAAATAATAGTGAAATCTACAATACACCATAATATAAAAGAACAGACAAATTAAAAACTAGTATAAAAAATTGGCTATATTGAACGTAACGTTTGTAAGTTGAAAAATGTAAGTAATTTTTAAGGAAATTGGACCCGTTCTAAAGCCATTGTGAAGCACGTAAATTCGCAGGTTATAACGATGATCTAAAGATTTAATAGGAGCAAAGCAACTAATATTATTCAGGGTAAAAATGGTCAGCAATGAGCATTTAGCCTGCAAACGCATCGTAAAGAATGTTTTCGTGTAGATTTTGGGAGCAGATTCTGGTTTTCCTCGATATCGATGTTTTGTCCACAAAAGAGCAATGACAACATCATTACTGTCTCGACGGGGCGCTAGGTCAGAGAGTCGAGACAATCTGTCAAATGGAAAGAATCACAACCCAACTTGTACCGCCGTCCTATTAATCATATTTCGGCTTTTTTTACCATTTCTGAACGTGTGTTCTCTCGACTAATGGCTACTATTCTAAAAATTACCTCCATAAAGCATTATAAACCCAAATAAAACAGAATAAGGTACATTTTTCGATGAAATTGACCGCATATGTGTAGGTCTACAGCGAGCGGTACAGCCTTTTAAACAATACTTGTCGCTTGATTCGAAATGTCATGTTTCTGATGATAAAATCTTGACGAAAATTTTTGTTTGACGGGGTCAAAGTAAGTACACGGTCTTCAATTACATTTGACACAGTTCGCTTGCATTGGCAGGCTTGTCAATTTGTTTTCTGTGGAGGAATATTCAGATCATGTATCAGTTTGATTAATTTGATTGTGTTTTGGCATGTCGAAAAGGTTTGCGTAAACAATGACACGGTTTATATTTGTCTGTTGTCAGTTCTTTCGATTTTGTGCTCCGCCGACAAAGGTATCATTTCTTCCAGGGTAGATATAGGTATTCGAAATGCCCTTTAAATCTATAAATAACTCTATAAATCGATATTGTTAGCAACCTTAATAAATGGTTAAAAGTTTTGTTTCGGATATTCTTTTGGTTTTTAAAACAATTAAATATCACAGTAGATAACCTAATCATATCAGTCAATGGCTCTACCACATTTTCTATTAAGATAAAGTATAAGAAGGGCGGCATTAAAATACATACACTTTAATTTTAATAATATGCCAATAACAATTTACATAATATAGTCATATTTTGTTTACATCGCGATGTACCAAATCGTCGTGACATTTTTAGTAGATTTTATCACGCAAATATTTTACCCATATTCGGAGATATCCAATATCAAATGAAAATAGCTCATAAGTAAATGAAAAAGATTTGGAATTAACTTAGAATATAATAGCAGCTTTAATACGCTCTTGACATAGATTTTTGTTTGATAATCGTTTATAGCCTAAGGATAGGAACATTAGACGATTCTATTGATATACTGATATAATAACTCAGATTACACGAGATTTCAATAGTTCGGCTTTAATAATATATTTTTATAAAAAATCTCAAATTAGGCAGTAACTAAATCTTTGGTTTAGGTTTAACTAGTTTTATGAAGGAAGTGTACACTCCACCTGATGTTTGTTCGCTAAACACAAAGCATCATTTACTATTAACATTAAATAAGAGTTCTATATACTCTTACTATTTATGATTTGAATGGTTGTATCAATTGCTTTTGGTATTAAAAAGGAAAAGCATAATTATATTTGTGACAAGCTTCAGCGATTGCAGAATACTCTCCGTAAGAACTAGAAATAGTTCTAGTCTTTTCCAGGACTATATTGAAGACTCATCCTCTGCAGAAGATTTCGAGCAGCCGTCACTTCTCGCGATGTTTTAAACCAAAGACACATATCACACATAGATTTTTTCTGCTATAGACCTACATACCATTCCCTCCAAGATTACCATCAGCCCAAGGTGACCTCAACATCAGAGTTCAAGCTCAGTCCATCAGCTATACCATTTGTTCCCACTCGTTGATGTGACAGTTTGACGACTGTTCGTGACGTCATTGTTTCAAGTCGAGCTTTGACGTAACCTTCGAATCATGCCGTGCGTGCGCTTTGGGTTGTAGAGCGAGGAATAAAATAGAATAGTCTTAAGTTATTTGTTATGATATTTTCATTCACCCACACCGATACCTCTTTATCTGTTCTGTGACCGATCCACTGTAGGTTTGGGTCTTCTCTTTCAAGGAGAAGGATTAAGGCCAATGTCACATACCTTTGAAAACTTAATAAAGTACTATCAGGCATGCAGGTTTATCACCGTTTTCTATATTTATATTGCCAGAGATACTTTATTAGAGGTGAACATCTTAGTCCTCATGACTAGCAAAGCACCCGCATACAACCTCATGGGATTTTTTCTCTATTTGAGGTTGGATGTGGGTGTTCGTGGCCTGCAGTGACTTAACATCAGGTGCAGGTCACATGCATACCCGTCCGATATGGAATTACTATTTAAAAAAAAAACTTAAATCATAAATAGTCCGCGGCACTAAAATTCAATGCCAGACATCTCAGAAAATGTTTTTCTTGTTACAATGGTTTTCCTGCCTATTGAAAGGTTTGAGAGAATAAAACTGTTTTGACATGTCTACAAGATTCATAGCTCTACTCTTGGGCGGTACCGTGTCCCTGCCAAGTGCCAACACAGTGTGAGAACTTTTAATTGATTTCCTATTAATGTTGTTTGCTGAACTTTTTGTTGGTACATTACGAATCAGTCTTCCCGGTACAAGATCTGTGTACAGTCACGAAGACGTTGATTTTCCTTAAGAAAATTCTGATGAAGTGTCGTCATCGCCTACCCTTGTCTTCTGGTTATTGATAACCATCTAGCTTGTCATATCCATGTATCCTGACCTACATTGGTTTGAATAACTGAAAATGAACACAATTGTACACCAGTAGAATATCAGTGATCAGAACAAATGCATTTTTGCTCGAAACGTTAATACGTAGGTACAGCCCTATCAAGGTTAATAACATAATTATACGTGAAAAAAAATGTTTTAACCAAAACTTATTCATATAATAACGTTTTACGTGCGTAGGGTTTCTATAATTTTTATCACTTACATACATACTAAAGTGAAGTAATACACTGACTTACAGGTCACCGAATTTTATTTTTCATTTGACTGTACATAGGTACATAGCATCCAATACGCTTAGTATAAATTCCCCTGCCCTCTCGGTAGCCCAGAATATAAATTTGCCCCAACCAGGAATTGACACCAAGACTTTGACTTTGCCTAAATGTCAAACTGGCTTTGCAATCACTTCGCCATACAGACCTCAAATAAACGCCTCTTTATCTCCAAAACAAAACATGACTCACGCCTGTAACAATTAAGATATTAACTAACATTGCCTAATCAACAGAATATCTTACAATTCTCAGGCTCCACCCGTACCACAAAACACAGAAAGTACAGAAGTAAGCTTTTATACAATGCGTGCTCAACCAACGTAAATATAGAAATTATTCACCAAAGTCTCTACTGTTCAGAGAATTCGTTTAACCTTATTTCTGTTTTTATATTTTATTGGAACTTAAACTCTTTTTTCGTTGTGCAAAACAGCGAGAGAGAGAGAGAGAGAAGAGGAGAAAGTAGAGTTAAACTCTATCTGTGAAACTCTTTTTTACTATTTCAGCAATGTCTTCTGTATTGACCTACTTCTTCGTGTACCTACTTCTATACTCTCTATATTTTATGCCTCCACTTTGAATAGCAAGCATTTCGCATTCTACACAACATTCGTGTCCGTTGATTGATCAATCAATCAAACGGATAAAAGATATGTTAAGATAAATAAAACCCCTTGACGCATTCAGCCTTATGATTGACGAACCTCATTGTCAGGAAATAAAAAAATAAGGACGTGTTTTAGAAATACGATTTATTTTATTGCTGGTTAAATTGTTGGGCTGTAACAATTTCGTCACATCGTCGCCCAGGACGTATAGCGAGAAATCGCTGGATTCAAAAGGCCCAGGGCTACGTGAGGTCGATTGGAGAGGCCCATGTCTAGCAGTAGACTATTAAGTTTTAAAAAGAAGAAATCGTTTCATGTTCTTTTGCTAAACATGCGTTCTCTTCTCACTACAAGAAGTCGTGTCCAAATTCGGATTCGCTGAAACACAGTGATTACAAATGGACGTTTTTAAACCACACTTAGATTTGCTTTAAATTTCTGAGACCAATAGGCTTACGTTCTCAATCGATATTGATATTGTCAAATAACTTCTGCTATCTACGTAACTATAACTATTCAAATCAATATTGTTAACCTTTAAGGTATGTCAACATTAAAAGAAATAAATCTTAATGAAATCTACATGCAGAGAGATAAAAATAACAAATCATCAACAGATATGCAAATAAAAAAGACGACATAATCTCATCTACATATCGAATTGTCTGGAAACAATGGTGCGTTTGAAATTGGAACAAAACCCTTTCTTATCTGTACTTAGGTCGACGTCAACGAAATCTGTAATGTCGCAAGCAAGGCCGTGTGAATCCGAGACGTTGGCCAATAAAAAATGGACAAGACACGATTGGATTTGGCTAACAGGGTTCCGTTAATATTCTTATGATAAAACCCACACAAATTGCTAATGCGCTTGGTCGCTGTTATTCATGGGTTACACGATCAGTTTGGCGTCAGTTCAGTCCATCAGTCTGCTTAGAATGACGGGAGAATTATCGTCTAACCGGTTGACTGATGGACTGATGGTCCAGAGACTGAGCGTTTAACCGTGTTTTTCATCCATCATTCTGGCATCAGTCTTAGCCGGACCAAACTGATGGACGTCAGTTCAGTCCATCAGTTTGGTCCAGCCAGACTAAGCGTGTAACCCATAAATTACAGCATCGTGACATCGTCCCCTGGTGACTATAGCCCGCTATTGCGGGGGTTAAATATTTTGACTTCTTAATTCCCCTTCTCTAATATATCTTTATATCTGTAAGGCAGGATAGATAACATCAAGAATATGATGAATATGAATATGAAGTAGTCCTTATTTGGTTACAGGGTCCGTTATCCATTCCAATTAGGCTTCATTTTTAGAACACATAGAAAATATGAACATCCCATAATCTTACGAGGATCTTACCTACGTATTGGTAATTAATATTTGTATACTTTCACATTAAATAATTGCATCTTGATTAAGTCGTGACTCATACGGGATTGCCCAAACCGGCGCAAGGATTGATGTTCATACGCGACGCGAAAGCTGTTTATCAGGTTTCGGAAGTTTCTCCACTAGTAAGGATAGCGTGAAGATAAATGGTCAGAATGACGGTGATAATACACAGATATGGATATAAATAGACAATGCAAGTTATCCCATGTGGAGACCATGCGCGTTACTAACTGAAACAAAACAAGAACGTAATGATGGGAATCCTACATCAACGCGAAATCGAATCAAAAGCTCCAGGACGAATAATATTAATTATCCAAATAATTATAATTATTCATCATCATTCGAATCGATTCGAACGACGAGTATCAAACAAATCGATTGTATTCGAATGATTGGATTGGTTCAATCACAAATCGGACGTCCCGAGTAAACAACAATGCAGTTTGAAACAGCGACGATGGTTGCACACTGCCAAACTTTTCAAATATGTTACACGACAAATACTTAAATTTGCGTGATCTATTTAGATGTATATCTGTGGTGATAATGCAACCACGCTGATAATGAGAGGGCGGGTCTACGTCATTCACGCACGGTGACTTTTGAATGATTACTTTCGTGCGATAACGAATGGATACTTTCGAACTTTATGTTCTTCGGAACGAGGTAATAATCATTTATTTTCTTTATCTTTCAGTAGTCTTTTAAAGCTGACTGTCTACGGGGATCCACTGAGGGACATATCTTATAAAGGCATCGGATTCGGTTGTGTTTCGTCAACTGATATTGAATGATTAAAAAGTTGTAGTAACATACTGGAAAATTACCAAAAGTTATAGAAGTGCAATACTTTGCAGGATATATTTTATGGAAAACAGTTTTACGAGTATACGAGTAGTTTACCACCCACCTCAAACAAACCCACATCCAACATCATAGAGAAGAAAATCTATCTTAAGGTATCGGAGGATATGTTCGCCTGAAATTTATTTCCGGCAACCAAACCTCCCCAGTCGAAAAACAACTAGCTACTAGGGCTCTACCTCCCCAAAAAAAATTAAATAAATAAATAACGCTTCACACTCATAGCCCCACACTAGGATTCTCTGTGTCGTGGGCGCCATGGACACACACAAGACAA
>DWIY01000545.1:0-12728 GCA_018248615.1 Erynnis brizo brizo
GATATCGAATAGTTTCGTAAAAGATTTCTACTCGAACTCGATTCGATTTCGATAGAAGTTCGTGCTCGCTATACAGAATACAGGTCCTGAACAAAATTCATTTCTTATACATATCGGAAGGTGGGCTAGATTTTCAGATAATACGGAAACATCGCCATTTGCAAGTTTTCTAAACGCACCCCCCTCCACAGATAGGCCCCTGGGCCCCCCCGTCCCCCCAGCCGTGCCGCATCCAGTACCTCGACCTGAGCATGTGCAGTATAGACGCGTTAACACTGACGAGTCTGCTGCGCTGCTGCCCCGCGCTCAGGAAACTGAGCCTCGAGAGCGCCACCGTGCATCACGAGGCGTGTGCGCTGCTCGGTGAGTGGCCCATTACTGACCCACTGCGGTGTCTCGCTTCACCACTGACCGCTCTGCTGCGCTGCTATTCCGCGCTCAGGAAACTGAGCCTCGAGAGTGCCACCGTGCATCACGAGGCGTGTGTGCTGCTCGGTGAGTGGCCCATTAGTGGTTCACTGGGGGTCCTGATCTTAGCAGGATGTAGGTGGAATAGCTGGTCTAGAGCGGGTTGGTATATGAACACGATGTCACACGGGACAGATGAGCACACTGGTGCTTTAAGAACTTAACTGTCCAATCAGGAGACACAGTTAAACAATGGATATGAGTCACATGTGACTCACGGGACAGCGAAGTGGTTAAGTGCCCCACTGCTTGAGTAGATTGCAAGCAATTGAAAAAGTCACCTTGAGCGTGGTCAGTACCTGGATGAGTTTGAAACCTTATTGAATGCCCCGTGGGCAGTTTGAAAACATCTGACATGGCAAAGTACCAAAAGTGATTACCATTAGAGTAACTTTCTTCTTTCTCATTGGTTTGTTGCAGCCAGCTATCATGGCATTCAAAATCTGTGTCGAATGTCAAGACAGTACTATAAGAGTTACTTATAAGCGTTTTGTAAAACTACAATTTCCATAATATGTATATTTAACAATTTTATTTTGTGTCAACATGCAACTTTCTTCTTGTTTCTTATCTTCATGCTTGGAAACAGGTGTGTTGCATAGACAGTACTTACTGGCATGTATCTGTGATTAAAATATTGTATTTAATTTGTGAACCCAACAGGTGCAGTTCCTAAAGAAGGCGGTGGACATCCTGTGCCAGTGCCGGCAGACGCTGATGTACACGTACGTGTTCGCGTACTACCTGCGCAAGAACAACCAGTCGGTCATCTTCGAGGACAACCAGCGGGACCTCGAGTCGGCCACCGAGACGCTGTCCGAGTACCTGGAGCGCGACATCACCAGCGAGAACCTCGCGGACATCAAGCAGAAGGTGCAGGACAAGTACAGGTGAGGACGCAATGCCCATTGTCCTGTCTGTATCCGCCATTGACCTGTAGTCCGCGACGGAGACGCTGTCCGAGTACGCTATACCAGGAAAAACGTAAAACTTTAATGGCGACGCCACTTTCTTTGATGTGTCTGTTTTCTTTGACGAACAAACGTTCACACTATTGCCAGTACAAGAAATTAGGTCATAATTCTTCCCAAACGTGCAGCTATACAAAAATTCAGACTGTAGATAAACCCATACGTCTGCACGAAGCGGCGACGCAAGCTAATCATAGTAATAAGATTTATCTAATTTGTCATCAGATTTGGATTTTTGTAAAGTTTTTAGAGGTAAAATCTGGAAAATTATTAATTGCTTGTTAGTTGGGAAAATACTGTATTAAAGGAGGTAAATGTACACCAAGAAAACAACAAACTAACGCTATGTTTTACTTTGCATTGTCGACAGATACTGCGACAGTCGCCGCAAGGTGCTGCTCGAGCACGTGCACGAGGGCTACGAGAAGGACTGCTGGGACTACACAGAGTAAACCTCTCCTTACCTCTCCCTCACACCCCTCTCACATCTCCCTCAAACCCCCCTCACATCTCCCTCACATCCCCTCATCTGTCCCTCACTTCTCCCGCACCACACTCATACCCTTCCCATCCACTCAATCCTTTGTCCGTGCGCTGACACATTTGTTACGCACTACCTTGGTAAATTGCCGTTTGGAACGTCCAAATGTTGAAATGCATAAAACTTTAAAACAACCCTGGTTTTGCAGCAATATTAAATGCGTCGGCGCACGGCCTCACATCACTCGCCCTACACGTTTAGTATAATGCCAAAATATTACACTCGATTTTGTACATAATTTTGGAGCCGTGAGCTATAACTCTTACCTATGTTCCCATAGGTTTTCTGCACCACAAGTGTTAGTAATAAATTTAATAGTAACATTTAATTTTATTCGAATTTCAAATCTATTAATAAAAGAAACACACATTAAGTTTTCATAGTAATCGACCAAGTATTTTATTAATTAATATGTCAATACTCCCCGCAGAATATTTTAATTATAGTTATTTTTCTCAAGTATCACTCCATTAATAACTTGATTTTTTGCTAATTTGAACAACTGTTCGTTTTGTAGAATTTATTTTTCTATATTTATTTAGACGAAACATTTGTTAATTCATTGTAACTAGTGTCTACTCCATTTAGAAATAAATATAATTAAGTAGTGTGGCAAAATTTATTTTTGTATCTTATAGAATTCGAAGTTAACTATTGCATATCAATACACATAGGTATGTAAAAATCATTACGTAGCACGATGACAATATTACAATATTATATTATTTATATAAAATTCAACTTTTGTGATGTTATACTGCCGTATACGATCCTAAGAATATTTTTGAAGGAATAGACACTAGATAAGCATACAATTTAAACATTAAACATTACAGTAGTTTTATCGCAAGCAATAAATATTTGGAACAAGTAATGTTATCATTAAATAAATCTTCGTTAATAAAAATCTATGCTTTAAATTTTTGTACTACAATTATGTAAGGTATAGGTACTTTTGGCAAATTATGACAAACTATCGCGGATATAATATACTAATTGTGTATTGAATTTTTAGTGTATTGTAGTAACTTAACATAATTTCTTATAATATACTTAAATGATTTATTTAGATAGTCTCATTAAAACTATGATAATAAATAACGGATGACGTAATGTTTCCGTTCCATGGTGAAAGTAGATCAGATCTTAAAGAAATGTATATCATTAACGGTGACTAGTAATTTCGTAACAAGTTTTTGTTCGTTTCAGTAAGTGGTTACGATTTACGATATAGGATTTTAAATAAAAGTATATAAGGCCAGATCTCCCATTTTAGTAATAGATCGCATATTGATTTTGAATGTAATGATGTAGACTTTATTTTTAATTAAATAATGATTTTTAATATTTTTATTTTTCGTCAAACACAAATCGTTGAGTAAGTGTAACATCTTCGGTAAGATTTTTTATAAGATATCATCAAATTCTTATCTTGCAACGAAACTATTTTGACTCTTTATATTTGTGATTTGCCTACAGCTTCATGCACTTAACAAATTTCAAATTTCAATACCTACTTGAACGCAAAATGAGGTTAAAAAGTACGCAAAGCAATCTGATTCATGTTTTCGTACCAACGCTCTCTGTTTGACGATAAACTTCTATGTTCTAGGCATACTGTACCACAGGCCGGTATCGTTCGAGTTGCGTCCGTTTTAACTTCACGATGCTCAGAATGTACGGCCGATGTGGTGCAATGTGCATTGCACATTACCTTTATAGCTTCGAGTAGGTCAATTAGCGTAGTAGCGAATACGTCAAATTTCCTATTATGTTCATTTTGATCGTTAAAAATGTTTAATGCCAACCTTATTTCGATTCGACGTAAAATATTGCGTATTTAATTTGTCATGAGCGTGGGCTTTCGCTTGTTATTTTCACTAACAAAATCTCTTAATCAATATAGTGGCACAATACAAGTAACAAGTAATTACCGTCGGTTAAGGAGAAACGAGAAAATATTTTTACCAAAAATTATATTTTTGTTATTAGAGTACTGTTTATCACCTTTAAACATTAAGCTAGTTCAGGATCTAGTGTGTTTTATTCTGTGATGAATTATTGATTTGACGCCTCGAAGGCTCCGATAGTTGCCGCGGCACTGCATTCTGGATTCCGTGGCCGATATCTTGCTTTATATTACACGATGATGATGATTATATTGTTGTAAAAAATCTCTAATGTAATTAACGACTGGTAATCTAAAACGTTATCGTAAAAGACACTCTCGTCTCTCTTTCGTAGGATAGGAGATATGTGACTTCAGATAATATGTCTACGGGGCGTCCGGTTTGTGTATCGACGTTTACCTAAACGTGGACCGCTGTCGATTTGACGAATGTTACGTAAACTTTAAGCTCGGCTCTACATTTGTGCCGCGAACGTGAATGTAGATGGTTTTCGCAGGGTTCACACGTGTTCAAGCTCGTTTCCCGATTGGCGGCTCGCCTTTTATGAATTCATCAAGAAAGTGGTAGCTAATTTGTACGAATATATCTGAAGCCACATATCTCCTTCGTTATAATATAGAATAATCGGTATTAATCGTGCATAAGTCGGTTGCACTGCCAGTAATTGTCGTGAGTTGTACTAATTTGAAGCTTGCTGTAAGCGTTCACATAGTGGACTGTGCTAGAGTAGCGAGTGCTCGTACGCCGCCCGCTCGGGCCGGCATTCGGTACACACATACATATTGTACATATAGATGCTGTATAAATATTTATATGGTTAACGTATTCACAATTATTATGTAATGACAAGCATCTTGTATGTGTGTCTGTATGGACACATTTGTCTTAAGATTAAGACGAAAATAAAAATAGTAACATCGACAGGACGTATTTTATTTTTTACCTCAAAAATATTCCACGACGGTAGGCTGTCTCTAGCTCGGACGTGTTATGCTCTATTCACATCTATCAGCACGTAGCGTGTCCAGCACTAAACCTGGCCGATCCCGTCAAAAATATTCACTTCACCGACAGGCCTGGCATTGACAGACATCAGACACAGGAAAACTAGATCTCTAGTCTCTAGCCAAATAAAAATAGACCAAACGCTCGCCGATACAGCCAGAGTTAATGTTAGTGAGAAGTTAATGGCCCGTGTCTGCGCTACTTCGTTCGCGTACTGTAGATGGGAAACATTGTTTGAAAGAATATTATTTCGTCTCCCACGGGACGTGTCTTAACTTGCTGGCAGGTGTGAATAGAGTTTAATACATGAGTATTATATCTTAGCAACTAAACCACCTCATGGTGGTCCTATAGTTTAGTTGCTAAGATGTTCTTATTAATTACCTTGGAATAACACGTGTAGCCCCGTAACCAAACAACTTTAGGGATGGTCCCATCCAAAGTTACGATATTCAAATGGGCCGTTATTCAACTAGAGATTGCCTACTTGTTTGATTCACTTTTTCTACCCTTAATTACACTACTATTTCTTTACACTACAGTAAAAGTTATATCAAGCTTTAAACACATGTCGTGTCAATATTCAATACAGATTTCTTATAAACTTTTTTTTCTATTACAAAAATTAAATCCTAGACAAAATCGTGTACGGTTGCAACTTCCGTCACTCGGCAAGAGATGGCGCCACAGGATTCTGAATCACGCTATCGAAATTTTCTACATCGTTGGCATATTTATAAAACCAACCATGACATGACGCCAATTGGAACCAACCAACCAACGAAACCTAGCAATTTAACCAAATACTGCCAATCAATTTGGTTCACGCTATGTCCAGCAGTGGAGTAGTTTTTGATAGAGGTCTGCCTCGGAATTCAAATTCCGACAACAGTACGATAAGTTATAGCTGTAAAAGATATTTTCATGGTCCTATGAAACATTCCAAGTTTGCTTTCAAAGATAATTTAATTTCGTGGTTGCCTTCTACAGGGACGCATTGGCACCGTCGCCGACGAGATCTAGTAAAGCGTAGTGGTTGTTGTTGGTGAGTGGAATTTTGTTCTGAAGTGTAGTTATCTAATTAATTACCTGATACAGACAGGTATTTAATGAGATATCTAAAGTTAAAGGACGTAGAGGTACCTAGTTAGATATAGAAGTTAGTTACTGTCTAAGAAGTTATTAGAATAAAAAGTTCACATAAAACTTACTAGGGTCACTCTCACAATGAGAAGGATGTCCATAGAGCATCTGCGGCCCGTGGCTTATTGGATGGGGCCCCACTCTAGTAAAAATCGTCACGTTGAAATTTAATTTTAATAATTAAATACAACAAGTACTTATACTCAGAAATTGCTCACATTTTAGTTTAATCCATATACATATCTACTGATGTTTGTTTGTTTGTCATTAATAAGCGGCAAAAAAGATTGACGTAATTTTTCTCTCGGACGGGGGGCCTCATAGGGCCAGGGGCCCGTGGCATTTTGCCAGCCCTGCCGCCCTATAGTTACGCCACTGGATGTCCACCACCATGGGTTAATGTGGGTTGGTGGACTTGACGTGCCTTTGAAAACTATGGATAACTCGCATAGCATGCAGGTTTCTTTCTTTCACAGTAAAGTTGTAGTAGCATTTTAAGAATGTTTTTGGATCGTGTCACTGAGATTCAAAATCGGACCTCTCGAGACCCCTTAAATTCAAGCAGTTTAAACTCGTTAACTGTTTATAGTAGTTATAGCATCCATGGCAACTATGTTACTGGTGTTCTATGTACAGGAGAAACGTCACGATTTAAGGGCCATTTTCAGTAGAGTCGATTGTAAATCGAGTTACAGAGATTCGTAATTGTATTAAAGTAGGTAATTTACTTAAAAAGGTTTTTCCTAGGGGTCATTCACATCGACTGACAAGCTTGGTTGGCTGCGACTAGGTGTATTTTAAACGTAATCTTAATCTAAATTTTAATTGCAGGTTTCAAGTAACGAACAATGTGGAAAAATATTACAAAAACAAATTAAACAAGTGAATAAAGACTAAAGATCAAACTGAATGTTACCCATGAGCGCTTAATGTTTTAGTTAACTTTAGTTAAGTTCGTATAGTCACCCTCGTGGATCATGTAACCGATAAAATAATGTACAGAACTTTTTATAGTCTAAATAAAAAACTTAAATAAAAATAGACTTTGATGTTTTCTTGCGTTTTCATTAAAGGATCATACTAATCTAGGCTCGCCATGAACCGCCTTTTTATAACGGTTAAAGAGATTATACATCATATCGTCGTTTACGAACTTACGAAACAGATTCAATAGTATCTAATTTAAAGAAGAAATTTAATGAATTAATACGTCAATAGGGGCTTGCGCGATGTTAAGCTAGTTGGATTTCTTTTGTATTTACTTTTGTATTTTTGTATTGTTTTGTATTGTTGTATTGTACTTTTGTATTTGTTGAATACAGTATCAACTGTTCAGGCGTAAGCACGTATTTAATTATTTCGACTTGTCTCCTTGGTGGAGCACTCTTAAGATTCACGAGTCGGAGTTATCCCTCCGAGGGATGATGAATATTTTGGTAATGTTTATGTAAGATTAATGAATTTATCGATATGATCGTTGGTTCTTCTACTTGTACAATCTATATTGTATTACAAAGGCATTGTATGCTTACGTACCAATGTACCAAATACCAGTATCCGACTAAAGTATGAATCTCGCAGATTGAGAGCGCAAAACTTCGGGCACATAGTAATGGCGTAGACGTTCCGTAGACGTCCGTAGACGTAGCGCTTTGACTCGTAATTAATCGAAGCTCGTAAATCCTCGCGTATTTGAAGCGATCCTTGATGTCATCTGATCTACGACGTCTAAATGTAAAATGTTTAAAATGAAACAGCAAAGTAAAGCAGTCAAGTTCTATATTTAATTGTTTACTTAATTTATTTTGTACAAACTTCAACAATATATATAATAAATACTCAATTAAATCTCTATCATTCAGCAAACTGAACTCACTTTTTGTCATTTAGTTAAAGAAATAATACAATGATATCGTAACTTATTGTCTAAACTTAATTAAACACAACTTCTTTGTGCCAATATGCCTAATATTAGATACAGCTGTTTGGTTTGACCAACATAATAATTTCACTTCTATCCGGGAATAAGAAAATATATAAGTAGAAACAACATGAAACGGTTCGATGTTAATGAATAACTAGTTGGGTCTCTCTATCTGTATTTTCAGGGTCTTCAAACTGCTCTTATCTTAAGCTAGTAAGGCCCAAATGTTTTGCTCTAATTTAATAGGTTAGTTAGGTATATATGGTCAGTCTATATAATGTTTTTAATAGCCTGACTGATTTATTAATACTATCTTGGTTAGGAAATATTTAATCCTCACTCACACACACGCCTGTCTTACAAGCGCTTCAACAATTGTTCCGAATGATGTATTTATGCGCCGTGAATCGATTGCTAATGTAGGTATTAAATATTTTGATTACATGACTCTTTAAATAGTTTACTGAACCGTTCCTTGTTGTCCCCATCCCGGCACTTTCAAGACATAGCCACTCCTCCAATAACATAAACAAACCAAATGAACAATGACGTCAGAAGGCGGGCGCGGGGCGTGCGCGAGCGACGGGGAAGTTCGCTGGGACACACCCCGCACGATGTTTTTACAAAAGTATCTATACATATTTATTATCTGTAACCGTAATTATTATTGCAAAATATGTGCAAAATGTTAAGCTTCTCATTTGAGTTTCAATACACTGACTCTTTGACTTGTTGCAACATTTATCGATCGTCTTGCGTTTCAGAATTCGACAATTATATTTAAACGTATTAAAAACAACCTGCACACAACTATTCAGTGACATGTTTCATAATAAAAAGCGAAACTCGTCGAGCACACGTTAATGTTATTGCTTGAAGCTTATTACGTATCGCTGCGACTCGCCGATGTCGTTACGTGATACATATACGAGTATGTGGCGGCGTGCGGTTCGGGATCACCCGGCGGTAAGCTCTCTTTATATACAGTAGTAGAAAATTGACCACTTCCAAAGTTAATTTACAAAATTTAATGATTCATTAAGTTTGTTGTGCTAGAATAGACGATACTGACGGAACTCAACCTTCAACGAATCGAGACATCGCATACCATCAGAGTCGTTCGACGCGGCGATCTGCACTCGCTTCGACGACTCGGCGACTGCGCTACATCCATTATCTAGAGAGATGTCAATCGAAAAATAAAAATATTTCAATAATATCTACCTTACTCGGTAAGGGACGTTCGATCTCTTAGGTATATCAATAATCTTATTGCTAATAAAGGTGATGTCTCGGGTAGCCGAATCGGTTCGCTTGTGAGGATATCGATGATGGGTACGGGGTAGTAGGGCGCGAGAAGGCTCGGGCGACGGGCGGCGGGGGAATCGCCGCCGGCGCAGCTAATGTAACCCGGGGGAAGGCCATTACATTAACTACGAAGAGGTGCGCGTTACGTAAAATGGCTCGATTCCTATCATGCGTACTGAATTAGGACGGAAGTGAACTCTGGTACCGATTTCACTGCTGATTGGCTAAGCTTACATAGATAACTTTGCAAAAATTTCTCTAAATTCTTTTAAATTTCGAGGTGACCGACCTCGACTAGAAGGTGAGACGCGATGTCGTCCGGTACGGTAAGAAGCTTAAAAATTGGAACTATTAAAAACTATTATGGACAAAATTGATATGAACCGGCGTAGCCATCGCTTCCCTTAAGCGTTAGGTATTAGATACGATTATACTAATGTCCGAACGCAATGGACGAGAAAACGAACGTGACATACGATGTGTAGTGATGTTCAAATATCCATGCCTCAAAATACACCATGCCGTAGTTTTGAGCGCGTGTCTCTGCCGGCCGAAGCGGAGCCGGCGCAGACTCGACCGAGTGAAGCGAAACTTATCAAAGCAATTGTCACTCCGCGTCGCTCCCTGGCACTCGACCGTGCCGGAGACCTCCGCTCGATAGCATTTCGGGGAAGGCAAATGATATCCCGCGGAGGTCTCGTCGCTAAAATAAACAATCTCTACAACGATCGCTCTCAGTTTAAAATTTACATAGGTAGTACTCGTCGAATATAAAAATAAGCTTTTACAGTTTTCTCAGTTTTATCCCATACCTTACATTACAACACTAGTGACGATCGAAATAAAACTGCGTGCTCGCTAAAACGATTCCCACGAACAGACACTCGGCCCTCCCGGAACGGGGAGGCGCGACGACGCGGCCGCGCTCCGGTCGGGCCGACGATCCCGGCGTGACGGTGATCGCGAGCGTCCGTCGCAAAACAAACGATCTCGCAAGCTTCGGCCACGCGAATATAAAACACTCCAACAACACTCCGAACGTCTAACGCGCGAGACTAACGTCCACGAGAGACCGGCGCGGCGCAGGCGGAGGCCCGCGCGCGTCGTCGCCGCGGCCCGCCGACACCACTCACGCGAAACATCTAGCGTAAAAAATAATCAGGTGCGCTTGGGTGGGCTCAGGAGCTCGGGCAGCGGTGCGGGCAGCGGCAGCGGCGCGTCGTCGACGAGCGCGGGCAGCAGCGCGAGCGCCAGCGCGGGTCAGACGGGCGCGGGCGGCGGCGCGGGCTCCGGCGGCCGCGGCGCCGCCCCCGCCGCCTGCAGCACCACGCGGTGCCCGTTGGGCGTCACGGCGTCCAGCAGCACGGCCGTCGGCGCGCCCTCCGCCTCGCCGCCCTCGCCCTCGCCCTCCGCGCCGCCCGCGCCGCCCTCCGCCCCGCCCGCGCCGCCCTCGCCGCCCTCGCCGCCGTCGCCGTCGTGCGCGCGCCGGTGCCGCCGCCACGCGTGCTGGATGAGCCGCGCGCAGTACTCCTCGCGCTGCCGCCACAGCGTCGACGACACCGGCTCGTAGCCCGCCTCGTCCGGCCGCCCGACCTCCAGGTCGCCGGTCTCCTCGATGGGGTTGCCCTTCCGCGCGAAGAAGTCCTTCGTCAGCGCGTCGAGGATGTCCACGCAGAACATCATGTCGCCGCGGCATATCGGGATGTCCATCGATATGATCTTGTACTTGTTCGGCTTGTGGATCTGCAGGGGCGGCTCGAGCACGTCCAGGAAGTCGGACAGCTGGTCGTACCGGATGTACTGCGTGCCGTCGGGATCGAACCTCTGCCAGATCTCGTAGTACATGTCGTAGTCGTCGTCCGTTAGGCCTTCTTGTACGTCCTCCGTCGCCTGAAAGTCGAGATAAAAGTCGAGTTATTAAAATGGAGATGGTAAAAATAGTGCGCCTTTTTCTCTAATATTGAAATGTTATTCACATTGCACCTCTCAACATAACTGCCTGAACAACGAACACAACAGTTTCCGCACCTGTGAATAATTCTCGAGGATGACGGCGATGTACATGTTGATGACGATGAGGAAGGAGATGACGAGGTAGGACAGCAGGTAGGTGATGCCGATGGTCGCGGAGCCGCAGTTGCCGGGCGAGCCGCGCTCGTTGTCCGGCAGGTCGCACTCTTCCTCATTTATGATGCCGTCCAATACACCATCCCACCCCGCTGACGTCGACATCTACAGAAAAGATCATTGTTAACTGACTTTAAAAAATGGAGGAGTTCTCAATTCGTCTGTAGGTTTTTTATGAGTTTTTACGAGATTTCAAATAAGTATAAATAACTCGAACTAATATTTACAATTATAAACATAAAAATGAAGCAAAAAGAACAATAATATGCCCTTCCAAAATAATCGTTTCATTTACTATCTCTATTAGTAACAGTGAAAATTATAAGAAGTCACCTGAAATAGTAGTATCATGCTCTGCACGAAAGTCTTAAAGTTATACACGTCGTCGAGACCGCCCTTGTTCTTGACGTGCATGAAAAACGACATCCCAAATATGGCGAAGATGAACATAACCAGGAACAACAACAGGCAGATGTTGAACAGAGCTGGCAGCGACATGGCCAACGCGAACAGCAGCGTTCGAATACCCTTCGCACCTTTGACGAGTCGAAGTACTCGACCTACTTTTGCTACTCTCACCACTCTCAACAATGTCGGTGATACGAAATATTTTTCAATAATATCACTCAACACCAGACCTGGAAAGAAAAGAGATAAGTGTATTGAACTTTGAATTTTATTGTTACGAACCACGAAAACGTTGACCAACTTACTGAGAATTGAGAACATGACGACGACGAAATCGAACAGATTCCACGGCTCCACAAAATAGTGATATCGTAACGCGAATATTTTTAAGAGGCACTCGGAACTAAATATCACTATGAATATCATGTTCAAGTAGTCGAGGACGTTGCTGAAGGTGTCCGACTGCTGGTAGTGGTCGAGCGTCATGGTCAGCATGTTCAGTCCAATAAACAACATGATGATCATGTCGAACTTCTTATCAGTCACGATCTCGAAGACAATCGCTTGCGGTCGCCACTGGAAAAGACAAAAGAAAAATTAATATTTACTATCTATGGATATGTATTATTATTTTGCAATCGATTAAAAAAAATGATTTGAACTTTAGTTATTTTTACCATCAATTTTGTTCCCCTCCCATTTTAATGTGATAATCCAAATAGCTTAAACACGTTAGCTCGTTTTTTTAATTGTCTAAGAATAGCAAAAAATCATACAGGCTACAAGGTAGGGTAGAAATCCTGGGGAGTTACTACGAGCTCTTCAAACCATCATAAAACAATGACTTTTTGTTTTAATATTAAAACAACACTAACTTAAATCGTATTATGAACTCTATAAAGTCTTTATATCTACTAAAAAGT
>DWIY01000546.1:0-12717 GCA_018248615.1 Erynnis brizo brizo
TTAAGAATTATAGGAATTATGATCTCATTAATCTGAAAGAAAAATTCGGCAATTTCATAGGTAAAGACCTAATATTTGAATACAATCGTGACACTACACAGAAGTTAGTACCACAATCCAATAAGAAATTATGTCACTGAATTTATATAATAGGTACCACTGAATAAAGTTCATGCTGGTCTTGATGAAAGATATCGCTCCCGCCCATCTATTGATTAATGGTTTGACGAGGAATCGTGGTGAAATGTTCACGTTCCGCCGACAGTTACATTCTACGGTGTGACAGATGACATGGTGGTACATTAAATCATATAATACATCTATGCATTAAATGACCAGGCTGACACGAAGCTCCAATAATTTTATGAGATTGCATCATCTAAATTACGTAAGTGACGCATGTGGTTGCTAGCTTCAAGTAGATTATATCTATGGCTTATCAATTTGGTTTTTTACGTTATTTGATATCAAGGGATCTATAAAGATCCATAAGTTATAAATAAAATTATCGCGCCATCTAACGTGCTCATTACGAACTCTTTCTATTATGTTGAATGCTGTGGTACTTTACTCGATTCTCATAATTATGATTTTGATCAAAATGTTTTGAAGTTACAAACTAGTAAACTAGATGGCGTTATAAGTTTTTGTAAACGGTGGGTATTTAATTATTTATGTATAATAGGATTGGGATAGATATCGTTTGGTTACGAAGATACTCTTTTATTTATATAGTTTTGAAATAAATTATATTGCCTGACAATTATCATTAGGCTATCCATATCCGACCATTGATTATTGAAATCGGTCATAAGTAAGAGGATCAAAATATTTATTAACTTCTTCCACATTTTATGTAACATTAAACTACGAGAGTTCCTTAACAAAAACTTTTCCTCATTGTTTAACCTTACGCTTAAAAGACGTCTTGTCTTTCTGTGTTCGCCATGAGCTCAAATGATGAGCTCAGATGGTGCGATTTCGATGCGCTTTATTTACTGAAAAGCCATTCCACATGGCTATTGGCTGTATGCTTTGGCGATTGTGGAATGAATTCAGCCAATCATCAAGTCTCAATCACAACAAAATGAAATACACTTTTTATTTGGCGTATTATTTGTATATTTTTTGAAACAATTATTATTTATCATTAAACCTTCTACTGCTAAACGAATCTCGACAAGTATCCAAATCCAATAATTCAATTTTGATGTAATAATAAGTAGGTATTTATGCTCTACTAAAGCGCTAACTTTATTTTTTTCAAAATGGATGTTTACGTTTTAAAGAATAAACCAAACCACCTTCAACGTTGGTACTTTTGAAAGTGTACAATTATTTTATTTCTTATTCATTAAAAATCAAGGTATGAGTTTATTTGGATTTATAATTTAAAGATGCATAGACAGACAACATAGGAAATAATTATTGGATATGAATTAGTGTGCATGTCAAGGCCAGTAGCCCTGAGTGACGTAATTAGACTTTTTTCATGATTAGACATCATTATAATGCCGTAACATATTTTTCCTTAATGGATAAGCTAAGTGACTGCTAGTCGTACAGAAATAACGGATGTGTTCACTTTTTTTTATAGTCACGTGCTTTATAAGGTTTGTTTCACATGTACCACAACCACGATTACTCGGCACTATAATAACAACTGAAAATTAGTAATTGAATTGACACGGACCATTATATTGCCAGCTATATGAACTGCGTGTGTGATAACGTCATACCGATCACATTTTAGGTACGTTGCAACCACATTGCTACCACTGGCGGCACCGCGAACTAGCGGTCGGCCACATCACAAACACAACGTTATATTTGCGCATTCTTCTGTATGCTTCACAATCACATCGCAACGAATAGCAATAATGCAACTACATCCACATTTGTTGGTGCCACAACGGCGGTTGGCCTTTGGCCATAGCCTGCAGTGACACTATTCTCAACCAGCTTGATCACCTTTTGTCGCGACGATGTGGTGTGGTTGTGATTCTACGCGTGAAATAAGGATAAACATATAAAAGCCACAGTACAATAAATTACCTACATAAAAACGCTTAACAAAAGTTTACTCATAATTTCGTCTAATACCTACTGTAAGGATATTTTTAAATACTGTAGTAAAATTTGGATTTCCATTTTTGTTTTATTGTTAAAACACTCTTCTATGGCTATTAATGAAAAAAGGAAAATCAGCTAACAAACAATGTCATTGAAGATAATTATACATATATTTTTTTTATTTTCTCATTTAGATCATTTTTGTATGACGTGGCTTCTCATTCGTCTAAAATATCTATCCTCCCAGTAACGATAAAATAACTTCAGGCGGTGTTCCTGAGATCTGTAACATAAAAATATAAAAAAGTACATCATAAATAATAATAAATAATAATAATATAATAAATGATAGAAAATGACTTAAGATATTTTTTTTTATATTTATGAACGACCTTGTAAGGCGTGATCGAATAAAAATGTACATGTGACAACCGCATTATGTCTCAAACAGGATCAAAGCGCTGTCTGAGACTGTAAGAATTTGCATTTCTTGAATATTATTATTGTTGCGTTAATTTTCTCCCGTGGAGAAATCCATCATACCTACGATCAATCTATCGCACAGTTAGATAGCAGCTGTTGGCGATGGGCGATACCGGATTTCTACCGGTTAAAACTACACAGTGTTCCTCTCTTACAACCCTTACAATCGCCCTTCAGCTAAGTCATACCTCCCTCCGGGAAAACTACAATAATTCAACCTCTTAAAATTCAACTTCTAAAAATCTTAAACCTTAAACCCAAACAGCATGAAGTCAAAATCAAAAATTCTATTCATTATTTTTCATATTATTTATATTTCTTATTTTTCATTATCTTGTCACTTACTCTATTAACCAATACTTCAGTTTCATATTTCGGAACATCAATTTTCACTGATTTCTGAAAAAAGTTTTAGTTTAGTTAGTAAGTCTAATTCTATTTCAGGATTGGTAAATGATGTAATCGCTACCCTCAGGATAAAAGTTCTTTCTGAGATCATACAAATTTTCTCTGTCACCCCAAAACGAAGGATTCAGAAGGTGGCAAGATAGAGCTATAGTGACTCTACCAGGTTGAAAATCTTGTTAAACTAGTTTCTTTACATATTGATTGTTTTATATTTTATGCGTAGGTACATAGTTATAGCACATAGGCCAAGAATCTGTCAGTTATTTACCCAGTAAAATAATTGACAGTTAATGGTATGCGTCAACTATATGCGTTTATGAGGTTTGACTTTTCAATCGTCAGATTACGAAGGTAATTTTGTCAACCTCTTATTACAAATACAATAAAAATTTTGTACTTAAATGAATACTCACTAAATTCACACGATATCCATTTTCATCAGCTGTATATTCAAATTTCCTATATTTTCCATCAGGATCTAGGTACGAAAAAAAGCCTTTCACAACAATATGCTCATTTTTTTCACCTGCGTCCACTAATTGCCCAGTTTCACTCCTTTCGATTCCGTTAGATGTCACATAGCTGTAAAAATATGGTATTTAGAGTAAATTAATATTTTAATTTCTATCATCATTCGCAGCTTACAGCAACAAAGCAGCAAAACGGTAAGTTAGTTGATAATTCTAAGGCAAGCTTTAAAAAAATAATTTAGTGGATACCTGAAATGATAATTTCCTGTTCCATAATTTTTGTAGTCGTAGCTCACAATTGCACCATTCCTTTCGTTAGGTAATACAGCAGCCAATGTTAAATAGAACAAACAAACAATAAACAAAACACGAAACATAATCTCATAGTCATTTAACAAGACTTTTTAAACTATAATTATATTTATTATTGTGTGAACCTCAACATTCACATTAAAAATCAAGTAACATACAGAAAATATCACAGTATACTGAAATCACGATCAGCTTTAACGAGTTTAAAGCTAATATCGAAGGCTGCGAGCTAATGACTGCGAATTGTTTTTATACTAAACTTCTTTTTGTGTTCAGCATTTAATATAAGTATTGTTGATTTCAAATTAGTTACTTATAGGAGAAACAATTTTATATTATTTTGTAGGAGGTGTGACAGTTCAGTTCACAGTGTCCGGCTGACCCTGACGCTTATCAATGTATAGTACCTACTTGGAATAATCGAATCATCAAAAATTCGCTATACGTCAGTATAAAAGGAAACGGAACTTAAACTACATACCTAAAGACGCGCTTCTACCTTGTAAGTCGTAATATAGTAAAATACATATTTTTTATTAAAACATTACATTAAAAGTAATGTTTAAACTATTATATCTTCACATTATATCTGTACTTTTGAACCTATTTAGGCCTAGGACGATAAAATTTAGTGATTTTGCTAGCTATCTCATGGTCACCCCTATAACCAATACATTTTTCTTTTGGTCCACTGATTACTGGACACGCTGTAGATCTTAGTTCATCTTTATTAAGAGGAGATCTAGCCCCCAGTGGGTTACTAATGGGTTGCAGGCGACGATTAGGTAATATTGAGTGGTGTATAGGTATGTACATTAGATATACTGGGTACCTACTGTCGGTACGGCACATAAATATATTTTACCTACATGTATCTTTACCCTAATCTTTATCTGTAGGTACCTTCACCTAAATGTAACACGTCTAGTAATCAGCCTTTTAGAAAATAAAATATTTATGTTGTGGTAAAGTGATTTAGCATTTAGAGGCAGATTCTAAAACCATTACCAACTGCCGCCATACCTAATAATATCAGATCTTTACAAATCTTAAAGTAAAGACATCTACGAGGCCCGATACCGTATAAATAAAACGTAAAACAAACTTAGAATGCATGCGAAGCACGGAAGCCCTCATGATATAATACCTATGTCATTAGCGGTCGCAATAAATTGGCCGTAATTGCGACAGTTTCGTTTCCCTTTCTTTTATGGCGAAACCTCGGCGAAACATACCTAAGAATGTGCACTATAATAATATACATATGTCTTAATAAATGTTGCGTGAAAAAAATATGTAGGTCCACGTGCCAACCTGGCAAGTTATCACGGATGTTCATTTCATTGTATGACGACCGCGGGTATAATATAATAACACTTTAATTTACTTTAATGATCATTACCTATAAATCATTATGTAAATGAGTGGCGAATTTAAATGCGGGTGACTTTATCACCCATGGATCATAATCAGTCGTCGTACCCGTTCGATTGATATTCGTAAGGCAACTTCTTCCAAAACCGAAATGTGAAGAATATAGGTACTGCTTTTCGGGGGTTTTCAGGGTGGTGTTACTCGTTATATCGTAAATATATCCCAGAGGTCAAATGGCTCGCACGCTATAGACACAAGAAATTCTTTAATATTCCCAGACCCAATGACGTGATACTTTTCCTTCTTCTTCTCAGTCGCTACACTATTGACAGAGTGGTCGTGCCATTATGTAGGAATGCTTTGGTTTGTCATAAAGTCAAATCAAATCTGGGATAATACAATTTCTAATTACTGGGAAAATAGAGGATCGATGTGCAGTTTGCAAACATTAAACACGATCGTAGGCCATTTCTTCAGAAATCATCATTACAACATAAAACACGTAAAAAGGCTTTTCCCAATCCCCTCAGAGCTTAGAAAACGGCTGCGACCAACGTGCAGGCTCCTTTCCAGTTTTCATCTATCGCATTCAAACTATATTTATACAAACGCGTCCGTCCACTTACCGGTGGGTTTGAACGAGATCTCGATGTCGAACTGTTCGTACGCGTCCTTCAGGGTGGGCATGGCGATGTACCCGGAGCCGTCGAAGCGTGGGATGACGCCGGTGACGCGCAACACGGCGCGCGTCTCGATGGCGTTGCGGCTGTTGCTCACTCTACACACGTACGTCCCGGCGTCCGCTTCCGTCACTCGCTCCAGGTGGAGGTAGTTCTGGAAAGGACACGATAAGATTAGGGACCATTGTTGACCGAAACCGGCAGCGATTGAGCCTAAGGAAATATTGAGAATTGAAATGTATAAGAACCCAGGCTACTTGAGTAGATTGAGGCTAAGTAAATATTGAGAATTTAAATGTATAAGAACCACTGACCTGTATACCTAATATAGACTGGACAGACGATACCCTTTGAAATATCAACTCTTAATAATTCCTATTTGAAGCGCCGCCATACTTGCGAAGATTATTAGTTCCGTTCCCCTATTATTAGTTCCGCTCCCACCCACTTCTGCGATCAGAGGCAATCAGCGCCAAAATGGCGAAAACCAAATCGCCCCACGATGGCCCGGCTTATCGTCAGTCCAGCGTACTTGTATATACAGGTCAGTGTGGGCAAGGCTTGGGTGACACTGACAATTTATTTGACATTGACAATTTGACTTGACAAACAAACGGTTATTATTCAAATTTTCAAAACAGTGCTGCAGTGCTGTTCGAACTTCGAAACAAACTTTAACAAACTGATTATTTATAAAAACTTATTTTTTTTCAAATTCATCGACGAATGCATGACATTGAAGTTATTAACCAATTTATATTTATCTATTGCAATAAGAAGGGTGCTTACAATGAGTAATTTTGAGTTTGCAATTCCGCTGAAGAAAGATGAGCTATTGGAGTCTCACGCCGGTCAATATCATGTTGAAGATGTTGTACAGCCAAGACTGTTGTTATCTAAACTTCAGGGTAAGCTGATTATTATAACATTCCAAAATTTCATCCGTTTGCTTAGTTTTAGAAAAGTACTTTTCCCATATAATCCTTAAAATCGAATAATATTTATTACAGATGCAGCAAGAGCATATAATGCTGATGGAGTAGAGTATATCCTGGAGCACTTTGATACTTATTTCTCAATAATAGTACATGGTACTAAGCTAGAGTGGAATGTTATCAACAAAGGTAAAAAATATTTACAGATCAAGTGTTACATTTAATTAAAAAGATAACACTGGAGTGTGGGATAGACTATAGGACTATTGTACTGTAGCTGGTACATTGAACAGATAACATGTTCAGTGATATCAACACTCCTAGTGGGTTCTTGCCAGATTCATTAGTGGTGCCACACTTATACCATTACTGAGTATAACTCCCACAAAATTGCTAATGTGCTGGAACACAACATTACCAAAACGGTGGCCAGATGTATTATTATTAATTAGTAGGGTTATATGCCCTTTCTTTTCTTTATTCATGGAGATTAAGTTTTCTCAGTGGTGGATTAACAATTTATTTTTTATTCCAGGTTTTGATCATATGGTGAGGACTGCAAAAAATCTTTGCAATCACCTAGAACCCATTTTCAAGGAGCAAGACATTGATGTGGATATCCGAGCGAAAAATCTTAATTTAGTCAAAATGGTGACATATTTGTTCACTCAGATTATGAGGACTAAAGATGCGAAATTGGCAGCTGATGTAAGTATCTAATATCTGAGGGCACTGTAGTGTCCCCGCCAAGACGAGCCAAGCGAAGCGCAAGGGCACTACCTACCATTTCTCGAAACGTTTCATCATATTTTTGAACACTAGTAACTTTGGTTTGGATAATGCCAGATAGTTAAAATTTTCAAGATATAATACCATGAGTAAAATAATTAAACATGTAAATTTTGAATATTGTAGCTATCATACTTTAGATTTTATAGATGTCCAAAAACCCATAATTTCGTCACTGACTGACTGACTCACTGATTATCAAAACTCTTAGGGTACTTCCTGAAGTCTTAGAAAGCTGAAATTTGGTATGTAAGCTAATATTAATACAGAGACAACAAAAAAATTAAAAAAACCCACCCTAACCTCACCCAATCCCTTGGTATAGCGGGTGGAAGTTTGTATGAGACTAGCACTATTTCTTGTGCTAGATATCGTAATATCTGTAAAAATACTTCTTGTAAGAAATAAATATACATGTGTGGTAATTTTTTGAAAATCATTCCCTAACTCCTTAAAAAAGGAGGTGAAAGTTACAGTAATAGTGACGACGGCCGTCGCTAGATGGTGCTGAGTGTATTTTGAAAGATGCTATCGACTTATAGTTCTGGCACCCTTGCAAGAAATACACCCAAAAAAAAGAAAGAAAAAATTAACCCAAAAAAATCCATTAACCAACTTACAAAAATAAATGAAATCCCACCAAAAACATTTTCATGTAAAAATGTTTTTGATGCCTATGAAATCTATGTGACGGTAGCAAAACGGCAAAGTTAACACATGTGGTTAACTAGAATGTAGAGTATGTGAAGTTAGGTCTGGTAAAGTTAGGGTGCATATATCAAGAATCTTGGCTCTACATGAGATCTGACCACTTTTTCATACATTTTGACTAAAGTGTAGAGTTTGTGAAGCTAGGACTTGTAGGTTTAGAGCGTGTAGTCTTTGGAGCTTGGCTTTATACGATATCTGATAACCTTTTCACAGGATTCACAGGATAAGCAAACTAGACTCGTCTTGGCAACATTTTTACATGAATATGTTTTTGGTGGATTCTTTGTTCTTTATCAGCTTGCTTAATTACTTAGGAATAAAAAATCGGAGAAGTTTAAAATTAAATAGTACGGTGTTAGTTAGTTTGCCTTCGAATAAAATACGAAACCCCATACAAAAATTAACATCTTCTTTGATCAAATTGCCGTTTCTGCGTAAATTAATCTTCTAACAAATCAAATAACGCGCTAATTGAAAATGAGAATCAATTTGCGCGGGGCGGAGTTTGGACCAATAATTCGATGTGTATAAGGGTATAACAACCCTTTTAGTCGGCAACCTCTGTTTAAAAACTTGGAGATTAGGGTCCAGTGTACTTTGTAAGATATTTAATATTCAAGCGTTCTATTCCCTTTACCCTTGGAAATTGTTTTTGCAAACTTTAAACATGTTAGACCACGAACGTACGTAGTCTTTGAGTGGTCACGTGACCCCGACCGTACCGTACTTACCCTATTTTCGTCGGGTCGCACTAAATGTACCTATCATGCAATTTTTGAGGCATTAGCTGAACGTAGCGGCAAAAATTTTGTTGAAAATTTTATTGTTTCAGTTGTCAACAGTCCAGTCTGGATGAATATTTGTACCTTTTAGTTAGGGGCATAATAAAAAGAACTCAATGCAAGAAATACTTGAGTCCCTTGCTCGTAAAAGTGAGCCACACTGTAGGAACATTCAGATTTAGGAGTTAAGCCGCTAAAATTGGAAAGATTTTGGGGTTACAAGAACAATATTATGATTTTAGGAAACGTAAAGAAATATATTTACATCGTAAGGTTTTTTATTATCTAAGAAACCCTACTTTGCTACCCTCATATACAGGAACGACCAATGTTTATACTACCTATACCCTGAGCAAAATATACGTACTGACTATAGATTACTATTTATTTATGTAGTATCCCTAGGGAGATACCTACTTCCAATATTCACTAACCGTGATCCAAACAATTTTGGCAGTTTCTTAGACGGACCATGTAGCAACCTCAAGGTTTTAGGTTGCGACCACATACCTGCCATCACGTATTTTTCACTTTCAATTGCTGTTTTTATCATAAAAACCTCTCTCGAGAAATTTACCTATGGCTAATAGGCCATATTATGTCCATGTAATTTTTGTATAATCATGTTAATTTCATTACTGGCTATCTAGTAGAAAACAGTTAAAATTTCCTTAATACTGCAAATCGGCATTTAAAATCTCTAACAATAGTATAAACCAATAATACATTTCCAATTTACGAGAGATACGTCCAAACACTTTCGTCAACAAAATATTTAGAAAACTCATATTGATGGAGGCAGCGAGTAGGCAAATTTACTTTCGGACCCTTGTAGTTTAACTACCCATTTTATCACAGGGTCTCAGGGTGACAGGCACACGTGACGTGAGCATAAAAACATATTACACTCTGAGTACCTGCTCACACCCTCGACTTTGGGATAAGAAAAGTCACTTTTCGTCTTGGTTTTAAATATTTGTTGACCCTAGCTGTGTTTTTTAATTCGGTGGTCATACCATCATGGACAGCCCGTTTAGGTAAAAACCTTAATCGAAGCAACTGAAACTGAATTATTTTATGACATTTTTGTAGCAAATTCTTCTTCTACAATTTGTTTATCAGGTTACACGAATATTTGATGAGCTATTGACAAATACTTATTTTTTTCTGAGATATTTAAGTGAAATCTTTAAAACTGGGCACCCTACTATAACATAATTAGAAATACGCTTAAATTTTATATTTTATTCCGCTATAAACTGCTTTATATTAGTCGGCAACACGTACCTATTCATCTTAAACATGCTTTTAAAGATTTAATATAAATATCTGATTTTAATTTTCAAGGGAAAATGTTTAATGGCATGGAATCTCCCTCGGTAACGAAATGAAATACTTGATTTCTTGTTCACTGAAGCGTGCTTACACCGAAAAATATTTTGTTTGCAAAAATATGTTTTACGTTTCTATGCAGTAGCAAAATTAGTATGTACTACCTACTTATACTGCCTTTTTGTTTATTTTTCACGTCAAATAATTTTCAGGTGGAGTAGTGGATAATAAGTAGATACGCGATCTAATTATGTTTACGAAATTTTTAACAGTGTGAAATCTGTCTAGCATTATAAAAATATGCAAGTAAGGGACAAGACATTTAATTTACTGATTACCTAGATGAACGTTATTCAGAACATTCACCAGTTTAAAGATAATAATTTTATTCTATTATCCAAAAATATATTTTCAAACACTCGTAAATCATAAAAATCAATTGGGTTGAATGCATTATGCGATTGAAACACATTTAGGTACCTACCTACTTCTTTTTGATTTTAATTACACGGAAAGTTTTTGTTTGTTTCACACAATTGTTTTAACTATTAGGTACTCGATAAGTGGTTTATGTGATCATGGTAAAAATATTATATTCCCTATGTATTGTAATGAGGATTACGTCAACGCGTTATTTTATTTTGCTTTTAATCTCACTTTACATCAACCTACAATAAAGAGAAGTTCACTTAATTCTACTATTAACCATATTCTGCAAGGATTAAGATTTTTATCGTTCGACCCTTTATCGGCCTTAAAACCTCCCCAACTCATAAATTATCCCTTCATAAAAATCACGGTAATCCCTTGCTGCGTTTGATATAAAAGCCAGCCCATTGAATAACTTTTGCATTTATAATGGCTTAAACCCTTACTAGGTACGTGTATGTATGTTTCACTGCCTCATAAGAGAGCAAGACTAAAGCATACTCCACCATGCTGCTCCAGTACGAGGTGACCAACCCGTGTTGCCAAACCGCCTAGTTCTCGACAAGGTTTAACGACTATTGTCAAGGGTATTACATACAGGCATGTCAAGGTTTCCTGTCTCCGATATAGGCAACTTAGGTATGTAAGTGCCTATATCGGACCTACGTGCTGTTTTCCTTTACAGGAGATGTCATTTAATTTTGTAAAACGCACATACTAAGAAAAAACATTGGTGCGTGCCACTGGGACTCGAACAAGTCTCTCTCAAAACCAATGAATCCAGTGAGTAGCGACATTTAAAATATTTAATTTTTTGTACCACCCAATTTAAACGACATAGTTATTTCAAAAAAGTTAGGTACTACACTCCTTTTTGTAGGACAAAAATCGTCGCTGACTACTAAATTCTCAAGTCCAAATTGGCTGTCACCGTTTCCAACGGTAAATACTTCGAAAACAGATCACTTATCAAAAATCATGTTATTTATCTCGTTTTCCTTCCAGTCCATAACGCCTGTAATCACTCTGAAACGTCGATTACGGGCAAATTCGCCGGCCGAAGGAAATAAAAAAATACTGTCAGTAGCAAACTGATTTACAAATAATTTTAGCAGGCCATTGGAATATTCTTAACTCAAATTCAGTGATGATACCTAACAAAATGACACCTTTTCGTTATTGTATATTAAAAGGTTGTTGTTGATGATTAAAAGGAAAGTATTAGTTGACTTTTTTCAGCTTGGTGATAAGAACACGTAAGGCCTCTAAGGTCTCACTTTAAGGCCTAATTAAATACTTCCTCATATTTAACCACCAATACAAAAAGTATATGTGTATGTTTTATCGGTGGCAATGGTAGCTTAAAACAACGGTAGGATTATTATTAAGTTTTTTATGTCCTAAGCTGATGTAACTGAAACGAATTTTTAAACTTTTAAACTATCATTTTTGCACAACATTAACTGTGAAAAGCAGCGAAAGTCAGCTCACATTTTTATGTAAAAACAAGAGAAACAAGCTAATGGCACCTTGAAGGAATTAGATTTAATTGTAGTTACCACACAGTTCGTTCATATACAACATTGAAACCCAGTGCTATGCTTAAAACACGAGCCATTGTTCAAATACACCGGCCAATTAGCTCGCCTCTAAAAAACTTTTTTTCAATTATAACACAGTGTACAAGAGTTCCGAATTAAAGTTTTAAAGAGCTCTTCCAAACTGTGACGCGAATACTAAAGAGATAGGTCACGGCAGTACTTCTGCCTATAGTTAATGTACCTAGGTCTAACGCGGTCGCCCTCAAGCAAATTAGCCAGATTTTGCTCGTTTGTTTTGTTAAAAAATATAACGTGCTTTTTTCCTTTCAGATTGTTTCGTGAAATAGGGTGGATGAGATATATCAAAGATAGTGGAGTATTAATACATATATCAGAAC
>DWIY01000547.1:0-12686 GCA_018248615.1 Erynnis brizo brizo
TTCGAGCACTCAAAGGCAGGAACATATTTCCCGTCACTAAATTTCGGCTGTGACGTCACAGTAGGTGTCAAAAAATTGGCACGCTTAGTTTCGATACAAATGTGATACTTGCGTTATCTACGTATATGTATATCTGTGGTTGCAATGATAACACCAGTACCGTGAATGTGAGTCAGGTTCAATTGTGTGTAATGCTGATGCTTCGAGAGTCTGATTTTAGAAGGATGAATGTAATAATACCCAGTGGCATGTGATGGATGTGAAGCAACTAGAATTTTCTTAGATGTCTTATTTGGTACACCAACTAGAAAGTACTTACTATTAAAGAAAAGTAAACATAAATAAAATAATTCGTTTTAGGATATATTAGTCTTAGTATTTTTTTACAATTAAGATACATGGCGAGGTTGCTCGCTAAATAAGACACGTAAGAAAAACTTTCTATAGTAATAAATAATTATATTAAACCTTATATACCTAGGTAGATACAATAAAAATACATGATTTTATTAAATCCTAGCTACTTGATATATTTCGTCAACATTCGATTTATACAATTCTATTTATAAATAATACATGAGAATAACTCCACACAGGCGCGATTTCCGTTCCATTATGTAGATGTCGATAGTGTCGATGAAAAACAGGTGTGACGCATATGCGTAGCTTTATCTTTATAGAAAGTGGTGTTGTAGATAGTCTTAGACCAGCGATTCCTAACCTGGGGGTCGCGACCTTCAGGGGTGATACAAAACATTGCTATCAGGGTTGCCAACAACACAACAACTAACCGACCACCTGACAGTTAATTGTCACCGTTGCCTTTGGATAAGAGCAACACCAGAAACGTAACCATAGAGAAAGGCCCTTTTACGCCTCTTTTGAAGAAACAACTAAGTCCCGTGAACACTTTAAACTGAAAACCATTCCAAACTTTGTAGGTGCGAAGAATAGAAGCAAAAACGAGATTATAACAGAAGGTGAAGATAATTTCGATTTAATGCAACTTTCAATTATTCTTCCTATCATTAAGGCTTCATGATTCGTAAATAAATATGCAAGCTTTCAGATATTTCAGCTTATACAAAAAGTTGAGCCACACTGTCATAGACAGAGTGCGGTTCCGCGGCGTCGACAGCGGCCAATACATAATAATCATAACGACAGGTTTGCATAACAAGAGAGAGCTGGGCAAAAGTGGAACACGCCCGCGAAACAGTGGTGCACCGGAGCCCGCGGCCCGCGCCAAGGTCCCGGGCCTATCGCTGCTTGCTGTGACGAAACGTTACCCAAACAACTGGCGATACGTTAGCGCATTTCACTTTCAGATATGCTACCTGCTGTTTTGGTGACAGAAAACACGCGAGGAAACCTGCATGCATGAGACTTCTTCATAATGTAAAATCGCCCATTTCTCCAATGTGCTAGCGTGATGCACTAACCGGGCTTAAGGCATATCTCATTATGGGTTACAAACACACTTTGGAAAGGGACAATTTGAGGTGTCTCTATTAATATGGCCTTCAGAGAACGACCGAAGAGGACGAGGCGAAGAGGACGAGGTGAAGAAGTAAAGCCACAATAAGTTTTACTACCGGGAAGACAGATAGAATATTATATGCCGCTGGCCATTGTCTGTGCACCGACAATGCGTGAGCTGACTCAATGACATTGACCGTTATAAACAGGAGGCGAGCAGAATCCACATTTCCAACCAAAGTGATTTGGTCCAACTTTTAAAAAAAATTTTTATTCTTACAAAAAAAACTAAGTAATTAATGGCTTAGTAATATACTTGAGCGCAAAACCTTTCTACTTCAAGGATTCGAGAGAACTTATCGAAGTGGTATCCTACAGTTCAAACTGTAGTATTTCATAATGATATCATATCCTTTCTATCACGGTATCTTTGAAATATTGCACATACGTGAATAAATGATACGCAAACATCGATACTATCTTTATCGTGAACATCAGACGATTGCAAGAATCACGTTCAGCGGATACACTGATAAATAGAATGAAATTTTAAACTCAAAACACGTCCTAAAAATACGAACTGAGTATAAATGACTAAGGATATTCAAGAAATGAAAAACCGCATATAAATCATTCCTTTCAATAAATTAAAAAGGTCGATTGCCCAAAAAAGGGTATTGGCACTGTTACAGGTCACCCAGGTCTATATTTCTATTTCTGTATCAGTATTTTCTAATTATATTTTGCCAATATTACGACTAAAATTGTTTTATTTGTTTACCTCCCTCTGATCTACATAGAAATGACAGTAAATTACTTTATGCATCAGTAGAAGGGCAAATAACTAGTCAGTAAGAGTACCTACTAAAGTCAGTAAGAGCTGTTGAGAGCAAAACGGAGTTAACACTTTCAGTTTCGCTCGCAGTAGTACAACGGCTTGGGCCATTTTTGTCCACCCGAAAGATATTCTGTTACTTATGCCACATCCGGGCATACTGGTTGACAATTTTTTTTGCTATGTGTTGCTATATACCTATCCATTAGTGTTCCGTTTTAAAACGGCAAATGTTAAAACATAAACCCTATCACTATCAAGATTAATATTTGTCATAAATCTACGTATTTGTACTCTTACGTATTATATTGCTGAAGAATTTCTCACAATTACACAGAATTAGGATAAAACTTATTGTCAGTAGACACAAAAGGAGCTGCAAGCTTCTAAGATACAGGATATTTTTGTTTGGGGACATGACTTCGTGAATTTACTGTCTTTTGTCCTCCCGCTGTTAAAGTTCCCGGTTTGATATTGAGGGAATCTCGTATAACAATAACGTTTACTGTGCTTTATAATAATGCTGTCCGTATAATATTGCTTCCTACTGTGCGTTATAAAAATCAAGATTATATTTTGCTAGCAGAGGGAGAGTTTAAATTTATATGACCCTTGATGAATAAAATTCCGTTACTATTATTTTGAAGGCTTTTGCGAACTAGGCATGTAAACGTAAATACATCTGATCCGTAAAATCCCTACATTCCCGGTCAAGATATCGCCTATTTCTATGAATATGGATACCATTGCGAGAACGTTCTCCATCTTAATTATATTGTGCCGAAATTCCACCTAGTTGAAATGAAAACCATTGCTGACCAGAGCATCGGGCGTCACCAATTAGGGCAATAATAGCGAGTGAGTGATAATAGGGTCGTTAGCCAAGCGGCTGGAGTCATCGACCGCGCAGGGGTGCGAGCCGTGCAACGCCCGCGCATCCAATCACAGCGTACCCGTACGTAGATTCATCCGACAAGTGAGGCCACTAGTGACGCTATTGTAGAACATTTGAAATTTGAGTAAACTAATTCATATTAAAAAGGTTTTTTAAAAATCTTTTATTATTTTAGTTGTGGTCCTTTTTAAGATCGACTCTCGTACGTTGCGATCAATACGACCGTCCCGTGCAGGATGCACGATCGCGTGCGTGGAAGGGAAGTCTACCATTGTGGACAAATGCTATTAATACCGAATTCCTAATTACATATTTGTCACTATTTTTATACTATATTTAAAAAACTAAAAATACTGATCGATAGCTTAAAAAACACTTATTTATTTGGGCCCTATGATTATTACAATAAATGACCAATGTTCTTAGAAAAACTACAATTTTATACCCATATTTCATATAGCGTCACAACTAATGTTTTTTTTTTTCATAATGAACCATTATTAAAAAACATCGGATACGTGGACAAAGGCTGAGTCAATGTAAGCATTACAAGGAGATTCCTCGAATAGGTCCGGAACTCGTCGGTATATCCAGAACACATGAGTGAGTCACGCTGCACACTGCCGCCTCGATCGACCTCTGTAGATCAAAGTACATTACGATACGAATGCCATAAGTAGCCTATTATTGTACGACGTGTAGTTAGCATTGTATTGTAATGTTTTGCCAAATGAAGAAAAATAGATTGTGTAAAAAAGTAGAACTTTACGCATGGAATACAGCGGCAAATTACCGGTTTATGTCACTCTTTTATAAGTTGTAAGGAACTTTTTTACCTTTACCTATTCTTATATCCTTAACTTACGATTATTAATGTTTAAATATTATGAAATTCGTGTATAATTTATGTTGACGTTTGACATTTTTAGAATGAAAAATGTATGGTTTTTTAAATGAAGTAGTTATGTTCAAAGTACATACTGTACATAAGTGTATGCTTAAATTCAGTCAATTTTAATATTATAAATTTTGTCAACAAAAAAAATTACACCCCGGCGGGTACTTTGTGGCATCACCTACTGCATTCAAACTGAAAATCATGAATTATACGTAGGTACATGAAATTGAATACGTTTCATATTTTCAAATATACGATAGCTATTCAACAAAGTATCACACAGCGCACTGTGAATCCATTTCAAGTTCAGTCAAATCATTAGCTAACTTTCAAGAGCTGGCAGCAGTTTTCTAGATATAATCTTGTTACAATTACATGGCTGCCAGCGGGTGCATAGCGCATACGTCACCAAAGTCACGAATGCACATTGCGCTGACGTCGCTTAGACCGCTACGACATCGTCTCACGAGGACAAAGATCAAACCTTCTGCAATGTAATCATATTGCTGACTTCCAATAAGAACGTGGCGAGCGAAAAAGGTAGATTGTTGTAAATATCTGTGTGTATAGTTTAATGAGGTTATTTTGCAGTAAGTATGTTAAAGACCTATCCTATCTGCTCCTCCCTATTTTTATTAGACCATCGAAATACAACTACAAATCTTTATTTACCATAAAACATACTAAAATATCATCCTCAATACAACCGAAAAATCTGGATCTTTTATGTTTAAGCTTTAAAAGTATAGAACTTTTCGTTTTTCTTAAACTTAATATAAATATCCTTGTTATTTTTGAAATAGGTAGTAAAATGTAAAACGTAAAACGTCTGTGTCTGCGAATAAGTTACAAGGTTCAATATTATTCGTAAATATTTTGCAATGCAACTACGTTTTTCATTTTGCGTGTGTAAATAAGGCTGAGCGAAGGCCACGTATGTAGAAACGTTAAGTTTTATCTTCTATCGTACGTAGAGCTGTTACAATAATGTCGTTTAACTACAAATTTTAGCAGTAGGGCATGAAATAAGATCTGATTTTCTGCTTACTTACTTCAAGCAAGTCTTAACCTCAGTGTTAAATTCGGTAAAATTGATTTTTTGTAAGAAAAACAGCAAAAACCTTATTAAAAATACAGATTAAACCTACAACAAGGAAATTCTAAAAGCGAGAGTATATAAAAAAATAAGTATCTACGCCGCCGTTCGCTCGTGACGGAAAACTTGTGGGAAAAACCTCAAATTTTACGCCCACAAAATTGGACGCCATCAACACACCGTAGTTGTCAACGTTTGGCAATTCAGGTCATGGTCCGGCGCTAGCTATCACTACGACGATGTACTGTCCCCTCCAATAACACGGACACGTTACGCGCTATAATACCATGATAAAAGTTATATGTTACGCGTTAGTTTGCGAGCATTAGATAATATATCTTCCGATGCGATACTCAAAATGAAATACAAGAAATCGATTTCGGAGCACTAAAACTAGTATTGCACATACCGGCAGGAACAGCGGTTCAAATAAAAATTAATGGTTCGCAATATCGACACGAAATAAGTGTGCCAAGGCGACCAGTCGATTAGTCGAAAACGTGATGTTCGATTACACCTCTACAACAATATAATCGACTGACTAAATTAACTGAATAACTAAGAAATACTTAACTTCAGTGAATAGGAATAATTATGTATTTAAAATCATTGTTTAAAATTGTAACAATGAGGAATATAAAATATTTTTACGCATTCAGGAAAACCTTCTTTTTAGGTTAGCAGTATCAATGTTACGGAATTTTCTAGCGAAACGTTTATCAGGGCGCATTAACCATTAGGAACGTACAGTACGGACGCGATAACATCATCGATAGTGGCGGCCATTATTGGCCATCTATAAGTTTTCTGTTTGCGCGTCTGTATTTGTGTGTGAGGATGTTTGTGTTGGCGCCTGTATGCGCCGCACCGCGCCGTGCCCCGCTGACCCAGTTGCCGAGTGTTCGCTACGCAATTCGAGCGCGACCCGCTTCGCCACTGCACCGACCCGCCGAGCCGCCGTGCAACCGACACAACACACACGACTAAATCCCTTCAGAGATGACGTTAACCACATGTGCTAAAGTGCAGCTAAAGCCACCGGCGATGCACCGACGCTGCCTCGCTCCCCTGTGGTGCACATGTGCCCGTGTACCCCCTCCCTTGGCGTGGCATCGCTGACGATTTCTCAGGTCATAACATAAAGAGTCAGAAAAACTTTGTACAAATCTCGGGCGTTCACGAACCGAAAACTTTTTGTAACACACTTTTTTACCCCAATTCGCCTTTGAAAAGTGAGAAGAACGCTACGAAAGTCGTAATGGATCGAATACATTGTTCCGCGACCGAACGGAGAGGTCCTTGAGGCGATGTTTCCCTATTGATACATCTTTGAACCGCAAATACAGAGGGAACAATAACAAAGCAACAGGAGTAATGAGGAAATGACGACGACACTTCCAGATGAATTAGGGATAATGAATTGACTTTAAGATAAGAGAAAATTGGCTGTCTGCTCTAATTAAAATTGTATACGAACAACAATGGGTGTAAACAAAGGCGGAAACAAATAACTAGGTGTATAGAAAAGTCATTTTAAATTAATAAGCTTCCACGAGATCGGAATTCTTACTAACAAAGATAAATTAAAATTAGCTGTATAAATATGCTAGTAACTACAGATTAAGACTTAAATTTTAAAGAAACGTTTGTGCAATTTAGTATTTAAAAAAATGCTTTCTAACGTATTTCTGAGATTTATAGAAGACTATAGTAATTAAATAGACGTCTGTAACTCTGTCTAATAATTATGTACCTAACTTCACTTATCATCGCAAACTAAATTTAAATCAGGTCATCATAGCTCTTGCGATATTGGGCAGAAAGATTACAGATCCAATTTATTGACGACGTCCACACATTAGCCACCTCCCACGAACAATAAATAGGTCGAACATCCAACTGCTGCGCTGCTCATGGATCTTATCATTCTCTCAATTGATCAAATTTAAGCGGTCGAGACAAAATACAGGTCTGACCACTCGACCAACGGTAACTGTAACGGTAACAAGCAAAAAATCGTGCAGTGTTAAGAAAATCCCTCAGACGCTAACATACTGTGGAAAATGATTACTCAAACCAGGTTTCGAGGAGACTACATTAAATCTTTGACGTGCACGTGACGTCCTCGTTAGAATTGGCATTGGCAATTTGAATGAATCTACAATTATTAAGTCTTGCAACTAATTGCGTATCGTACTTGACGATGTGCGAAGAAACCTTGAATCTTGTTTGATGATATTCAACGATAGCGACATAATAACAGAAACGCGGAAACACCACAACAACCCATGTTGCTAGCGAGCGAGGTCGATAAAATTGTACCTCGGCGTACCTACGTTCGACAAAAACTACAAACTCAAGTAGGCATAAATGATTGCGCCCGCGCATAACGAACCCGCATCTATAGAAGCGGAAAGAAGCCAAAAATAGACGAAGCCAGGGTCTCCGAGTACAATACATCCGCATGTTTCGCAACATGGAAGTGTCGTTTCTTCTATCTGGGGCTGATTCAGCAGGTTCGTGCGACAAAGCGTAAGCAGGACGAAAAGGACAATGACATGAGAATTGGAAGTGCGTCACATGCGCCCGCGCCCAGTGCACAATGACGCCCCGACAATGGAACACGCACGGCAACACGGCAAGATGGCCGCCGCTCGCGTCAGCTGATCGCGACCACAGCTGTGCCCGCCGTCGCCGCTCGGCCGCTCGACGATGGTATTGCTCTCTCTTTCGGTTGCCGCGATCGAGCACAATGGACGCGCTCGGTTATTGTCTCAAAAACAATGCCTGTTACACCCGTTTTGTAGCCAAGAGATTTAGCTGAATACTGTAAACTTGTAAAGTGCTTCATCTGTTGATAAACAGTTAAGTAACTCATTTCCGGAATGAGTGTTTACATAGTTACAAGGCTACGTACATGTAAATGAGGTTTAGCGTTTTATGTGCATTGTCTGTAAACCAGTGACAGTAATTTTTTTATTGCTGCAAATTCATAGGTACTTATACACTTAACCACTCATAAGTCATTTCATAATAAACCTAATAGGAGTTCTGGAACCCTGTAATAAACAATTTTATTATAGGTTCATTTCTATTAGATTTTTACTTGAAATAGACCCGGAAACTACGCATGGTGCTATAAAGAACTACGTCACACATAAATCCAAATCGTTAAGATATTTATGTTTTGCTGATGTCTCCTTTTTAGTTGAGCACATTACACTGAATTGATGCTATAATAAATAAAAATCTATACTTAAAACGGGGAGAGTGTATATGAATTATGAACCCAGGTAATTAAACAGGCAATAAACTAACATTTACAATAAGAAGTTTCACTCACCCCTACCTTGTGATATCAGCGAATTAAGCTATATTAGGTACCTACTCCCTAAATTTACTTAGTCACGATGCACGATAAGTATTTTGTTTATGCGCATAATTAGTACATTCACATGCCAGTTTGGAATTACAAGGAAACGATCATCTATTTCAATACAAATGACGGTAAAACTGTTGTGGTGGTACCTATAAATTTACGTTCCTAAATATCTGCGTCACCGCAACGCAGAATCGTAGGAGTTGTAGACCTGTGGCTGTAGTAACAAAACAACAACAATCGCCTCTTCTAAAAAGTAAACTCTGAACATGTCATGAAAATACATTACAATTTGTTCCTTTATGCCTCGAAAAAGTTTAAATAAAAACATCCTCAACTTGTGTTACACTAAAATATCACGATTACCCTTCGATCATATATACGGCGATTACTGTATTAACTTAACGTCTGTTTTTATTAGAGTTAATGGACTAAAGTCCTCTAGCAAGAACTGCGCATTTACAAAGTGCCCACTCATAAATTAATGCAAAAACAACATGATAAGTATTGAAGAAAATGTTTTCAATGTCCTCGCTTAAACAAATAAGAGTACTCGTAAAAAATTGCATGAAAGTTCTAAAACACACGAGGACATTGACCTGATACCAAGGTCGAGCCGGCGGCCTTCAAACAGCCTCGTCTAGGTGGCCTCGCACAGCCTCCGAGCCGCTTGGATACATCCACAGATACAGACGCACACAAAAACTTCACATATTCGACCACAAACTGACATTACCTTCGAGCAAGAATAAGAACCCATGGCCGAGTAGAACGTTCGCTCGAAACTTATTCACTAACACGAACCGAACTATATCACAGTGAGAAACGACCGTTGCGAGGGAAGGCGCACTAATTAGCACTATTATCCGTGTAGATAAGTTGCATTAGTTGCACCTGATATTAGAGTGCAGTGAAACGTTGAAGACGCATCGGCCTCGCGTGGACGAGCTCCGACGCGCACGGCGAGACGGCGTGAACTGAACGAGCCGCGAGCCCCGCGCTCCGCCTCGACTCTCGTCTCTCGGCTCCGCATACATCGAGCAGTGGTCGCCAGCCACTATTCGCGTCATTCTATTCACACGCTCACGCACTTACCAATACAAACAAGCCACCACCGCGGCACCGCACCGTCGCCGCCCCGGACCTGATAAACACACGCCCGCTATCTCGACACACAACAACACGCTTTCGATCGCGCCCGCGACGACACACGAGAGCAAATCGCCTCACGTATCCACACTATTCCACAAAAAAAGAGTAGGTAAACACTTTAACGAGCCACAAATTGAACTATTAGAAATTACACAGGGTCGATGACTCAAGCGATTGAACACAAAACGATGCATGAATCACCGCTTTCTTAAATTATAAGTGCATTCTAATATGACGTCACCGTCCGCTCTGAACACAGGCTCTGAATATACGTATGCCGTGATAGCGGCATACACGAAATAACAACAAAGACTCCCAAAAGTTCACATCGTATTGATAATATTCGGTGTTCGATACCGTCGGTTTATTTTCATGTTTGTATTAAAATCTATGGAATTATTAAGCGCACTATAAATTTTAATGATAAAATATTTAAAAAAAATTCAATCAATGAAATAACAATGAACTGCAGAGACAAAACGGGTGCGATAGTAGGGACGACGAACGCGGACAAAGCCGCGTAGACGGCACGAGTCGTCGATCTCCCCCAAATTAGTCCTGGGCCGGGGCGCTGACCTCCGGCGCCGAGCCACGCGCTTCAACGCACCGTATTGCGACTTTCTTCGCTCCCGACCGACCTCGACGAACCCGATCAAAACTCCAGAACCTACACTCCTTTAATTTATGAACGCCGAATACATAATTTTACAATGTGCTGGGTACGCGAAACATCCCACAAAGACGATGCTCATGGAAGGTCAATGAAACGCGAACACGTGGAAGCAAATACACAACATATTATTATATGTAATATACGATTTATGATTATAGCAAACTGAACCAAGACATGACACGTGACTTCGGGCCGCATCACCGTAACTGCTAAAATAGTTGGCACCGCCAAAGGTTGAAACGTTAACTGTACTAAAAGAAATTGGCCAAGAGTACGAACAGCCTTGTCAATTTGTAATACTCTAACGGAGATGCAACATTTGAAGATAAGAAAATATTTGTCTTAAATGTAAAATTTCCATGATCATGATAATTTATGATTATTAACCGACTTCAAAAAAAAAAGGAGGAGGTTCTCAATTCGTCTGTATGTTTTTTATTTTTGCAAAAAAAAAAAACAAAGACAAAAGCAAATTCATTTAAATATCGCACAGTCATAAAGTGTGTAATTATGTGCTGTAATGAACTCAAACTCCTGTTTGTAGCCCTTTGTGATCTTAACACAAAAAGGACAGTATTTATTTAAATTTATTCATCTGTCTTTGTGTAACTTTCAACATGCAGACAAAACACTTTTACATAAATAGCACCAATATATATTATAATATAAACAAAGTCAACTCAATATAATTTATTGGTCAACCATGCAATTGTCACAAGTTATAATAAACGGATATTTATGGGTATGAAATGATGTATACAGTTGAGCTAGACACAAGAGACAAATCACATGTAAGGCCAACTCTAGACCAAATGAAAGAACAATACTATGAAGCCATTATCAGTACCATAATAGGTATACCCATTATAGTCATAGTCATACATACAACAATTAGTCAATAAGTTTTACATTACTCCTTACAATTTTTTAGGATCTTGTGCTTAATAATATAACAGAAAATCAAGCTATGTAAAAGTATACATAAACCTACATGTACATGTAACCCGTCCATGAATAAAAGCGATGATTTATAAAAATGCACAATTTTTTTATGACACATATGGCTTCAAACTTATTCATGCAATTGAGAAGAAAGTTAATTGTGTGTCATTGGGGAAAAATGTTGTCAAATACACGCTACCTACTACAGATAAATTTTTCAACAAAACTATCATTGGAATTTTAAATCTTTTGTAATTGAACAAAACAATTCTTCACAAACAGAGCCTAAACATTGATGTCTTGATGTTTAGTACCAATTCTTAAAATAATATGTCAAAAAGAAAATACTAATCTTTGTTCCTTATAAAAATATCCAATGCTAAGATGAACCAGTGAGGATGATGCGGTATGTACATACCTGATGTTGAAAAAGCGAATTCCGTACCAAACAAATGTCTTTCCAAGTGCGGAGGCCCTTCAGCTCACAACCAGGCGACACCACGTCTGTGCGGTTGAGGTCAGCATCCACCGGCATCACAATGAATGGTTACACCACCTAAGGACAATGAAATGTACACTATTTAAATGTTTCTTACTTTCTTTGATTTTAGGAGATGATCGACATCGAATTTAAACAAACAGTTCATCCTAATTAAAATAATTATTAAGATGGTCAACTTTTTACTATATTAAATGTTTGGCACAGTAAAACCATTAAATCAGGTGTTACCATTGATATTATTAGCAACTTTGTGTATCCAACATAATAATAATATGTTGACAATCCAAAAGTTGCCAATTTTTCTTAGGTGCAGTCCTTTAAGAAATTTACAGTCAGTTAAAATTTGTGTGATTGAGTAACATACATAGTCATATATCAACAACATACATCCATCAACAAGATCTTTCACAGAAAGAAAAATAAATTGATACTGTCTATGTATGTAACTACATAATTATTATAATGTGCAATAAATTGATAATGACAAACTATGCTTTGGGATTTATGAAGTGATACAAAAGATTTAGTTTGGTGATATTTTTAAATCTCAATAAAATATACAAAATCAGATATTTTTTAGTTATTAGAACATTGTAATACCTATAAGTAAATATTTTAATGAATTCAAACTAATTCTAAATATACATAAAGCTATAAATTGTTGACAGGGTTATAAAAAACTGTTCTAATATTTAGATGAAACTAGCTGACCCTACAAATGTTGTTTTGCCATATAAGTTATGGAGCACTAAAATGACTATTAAAAAAATAGGGGTTGATGATAGAAGGGTGAAAATTTAGGGTTGTATGTGTTATTTAATGCCACATTATAAAA